>VDFB02193867.1:734174454-734239667 GCA_007258455.2 Sequoia sempervirens
AAGTCGGAGAACTAGTCTAAAAAATCGGCGAATGTCCCTAATCCCAGCGCATCAAAGGCAACTTCGAACCCAATTGGTTAGGGCCTTTCATCAATACAACAAGCTATAACCGTGGGCATATCACGGACAACAACTGGTTAAACCGGCAGGAGCCCATGAAATTCCCCATCCCCAAAAATTTATGCCTAACTCTTTTCAAGGTATAAAACCAAAAAATCCAAAAATTAGAAAAAGACTTGAAAATGGTTACTTCAGGAAAACCCGGCAAATAAGCTGGCCTTGGTAACAAATAAAAAAATCAAAAAATCAAAAATAAAAAGAAGAAGCTTTCAAAAAATAAAAAAAAAATCAAAAAAAGGATCAAAAATAGTAAAGAGAAAAATCGTCCTCTAGTGAAAACCACTTCTGTGGCACTTTGGGCAAGTACCTCGATGAAAACTTGGCAAGCAGGCGCCTTGTGTAAATAAGCACTTTCCATCCACCAGGGCCTTTATGACTTGATCTTCATTATCCCTCCATTTCGCTTCCATCATCCATCACATCCATATCTCCGTACATTACACATCCATTAGCATCCGCACCATAGCTTGGTCCTGTGTTCGTATCATGATCCCTCCTAGTACTACTCGGACCCATTCTCAAGGTCAGTTTATCCTTCCTTTATCGGAGTAGTCTATTGCATGTCAGTATGTTCCCATCGGATCAGATTCGTGTATGGTCTTAAAGTCCTCAAAAATCGAAAATCCAAAAAAATAGAAAATCAAAAAATCCAAAAATCAAAATATCAGAAAATCCAAAACATCAAAAAAAATTAGAAAATCTAAAACATTCAAACATTCAAAATCCAAAAATAGGTCAAAAAGTCATTCAAAAAGTCAAAAACAAGGTCGTCTTGTCAAACTACGTCATCTCTGAGCTTGAACGTAGGCAAGGTTGATCTTTGATCATCCCCCGAGACATTTAGGTCAATCCTATAGGAGTCTGTCATAATAAACTGACATCTCATCATGCATATCATCATCTATAAATCGGTCAAGTCGTCAGTCGAACTACGTGGTCTCTGCGTGTATAACATAGGCAAGGCTAATCTATTGATCAGCCCCGAGGCCCCTAGGATAGGTCTTTAGGTTAGTCTCTTGGTCAAAATCTCAGAAAATCTCAAAACATTGGAAAATTGAAAATCAAAACATTTGAAAATCTCAAAAAAATACCAAAAACAGCCTCAAAACATGGCAAAACTCCAAAAAATCCAAATATTTGAAAAAAAAAAATCCATCCGCCTCATCTCGCTTACACTCGCAATAATCAATCATCCATAATAAATTTTCATCACCCTCAACCTTTGGTAAAACAGTCGGAAACAAGTCTAGCAGTCAAATGTGAAAACCTAAACTGTCAAAATCTCAAGTATAGGTCAGTCAGCAAGCAAGTTGGTCAACTCTTTTCTTATCAATGGCATATAAATCATAAATCAATTTCATCATCGTTTGATAAAAGCATGTCCTAGGATCCGTTCCAACAATGGGCACTTTTATCAAACCAACCACTTTGGGTAAACAAAACGACGTGTCATTAACATGTCCTAGGATCCGTTCCGACAATGGACATTATCTTTTGGCAATAAGTTTCGGCTCCCATCTTTCGAAACATCATTTCTCTTGGCTAACGGTACAAAGAACATTAGTTTGTTTGCTCACTTACTTTATCTTGTTTGATTTATCTCATTGGGCTCATTCCAAGGACCTCTCGATGATGTCCGAACGAAGGATTTAGAGAGATAGGAATGGGGCAACGATCATTATCTTTTGTCTGCTGTGCTTGTTGGATATCTTTGTAATATAACCTTGGTCATGCGTGCTTTTGTTTAGTCTGTAGCGAGGGTGTTTTAAGTTTCTTGTTGACCACATAGAAAGGCTCGCCTTCCTATGTTTTGGTCTGAGATATTTGAAATATTTGAACTATTTTTTGGACAGGGTTCCGTATGTTAGGTGTGAACAAGAATACTCCTATCCGATTTGTCGAGTCAAAGTCCATCACACTAGGTACAACGCCATCCTAGTTCTCGATACCTTGATGCATCGTACTGTGTGTATTATCAAACATAAGGAAATCTGCCCTTTGAAAATCCCAACTCCACGGCAAGCAGTCATCACCATTTGCATGATCATCTCATTATTTCATTCTTCTATCACATTCTTCTATCTTTACTAACATTTCTATCCTAGTTGGTACATGAAGCTACCCACAGCCAATGAATGTCCATTCATCTACATTAGCCACTCCTCTCGCATTTTATCGTGATTTTGATTGGCAATTGGCATTCCCATTCAACATCTCGAGGGGGCAATATACCAGTGCAATTCTTCTCACTGGGGCAATAGTGGGGCATTCGAAAAATTAGAATTTTTTTGATTTTGATCATGACAAGATCATTCTTTAAATCAATGCAACAAGTACATTGCTTCAAAGAGGGGCAAAATGTAGACACTCAAAATGTACAAGTTGACATTGCGCATTTAACTCTGATCTACTAACATCGTTTCTTCCTAAATCATCCCTCGGTCTAACTGTTTAATCAAATTCCCTTATCTGATTAAATTCATCAATATTCGTCTCTTAATTAAATAAATTATTTTTGTCTAATTAAGTCACTTTCCCTTGTTAATTAAATCAATTCATCTGATCTAATTATCCCTATTTTAATTAAATAATTAATTTTATTTAATTAAATCCCTAAAGTCTATCTATTAAATTGAATAAATTAAAATCTTATTTAATCTTACTTCAATCTCTTTAATTAAATAATCAAAACATGTTTATTTAATTAAACTCATTAAATCATTTCCTCTCTTGTTTGATTTAAATTAATCCAAAAATCTAAGTCAAAATAAGTCAACTCACCTAATCATCATTAAACTAACATAATCATCATTTATTTAATCTAACCATGATTAAATACTAATCTCACCCACTTGCATTCTCTAGATATCTCCACTTGCACAAATAAATCAATTTATTGATTTATTAAATCTTCATTTTCCCTCAACAAAGCATCTTTTGGAGGAATATTCTTCTATTTCAAATTCAAAATTTGAATGACATGTCCTTCCAACATGTCATTTACTCTCTCTTACAAGTCCTTCCAACAAGGCATTTACTTCTTCTTACATGTCCTTGCCTTGAGCCAAGTGGCATTCAATGCAATTTTCTTTCCCCCTCTTACATGTCTTTTCTCAAAATTCAAATTCAAAAATGCATTTATTGGCACATTTGTCAAAACTTGCTCATTCCTCATCTAATCACATTTGGACAAGTGGCATTTTTCCATTGGCCAAATCTTTGTCCCACATTGCTCTATTTTGGCTTTGTTTCCATTTCAACATTCTATAAATAGAATGCTTCACCATGCATTTGATCATCCACATCTCAAGCAAAGTTACCATGCTAAAATACTTAGCAATTCTCATCCATCTCATTGAATCATAGCTAGGTTTTTTGCAGATTTTAGCTTGGAGCATACATTCAAAGTCTTCATCAAGTGGATCACTCTCTTATCATTCTTCTTCATTCGTTCATCATCAAGCTTGCAAAAGGAGTTGGGAAAGGGCCAATTTCCACATCAAATTGGCACCAACTCCCTCAGAGATCAAGAGTTTGCTTGCATTAGATAGGATTTAATTGTTTCATTTGTGTTCTTCATTTTCATTTCTTATCTTTTGCAAATTTCAAATGGACTTCTTGAGGAATCATTTGTTTCTAACCTTGTGTTTGATCTAATTGTTTGCATGTTTATTGTGTTTGTGCAAGGTCTAGATTCAAATGGTTCACAATACTTATTAATATATTATATGTTATTATAATATGTTAAATCTAACATATAATCATTTGTTTTTTTTTAATTTTTTTTTATTGAATCAAAGCCAAAAAAAATACAATAGAAAAGCAACCAAAAGGCTACCATGAAGGATAAAAACTACAACTGTCCAACAAATTACACACAATAGCTATTTTTTCATTGATTTTTTAATGGTTCCATATTATATCTAATGAATTTCGGCTAACATGTCAATCCATGTGCTACAACTTCAATGAAAAAATTATCAATCCATTTAAAGCATTTTCAATAAGCAAATATTATCTTCTTTGTCTATCGATTGCTTCATTTGCCTCATTTTAGATCAAATGTTATAATCCTCATCCTAACAATACAACATTCCAAGGCAAAACAAATTATGTTGTTACAATATTTCTTGTTTTCCTTTACAATTATATAATACAAATGTATTTTCTACCATTTTTCAAAATAAACACTACACTAAATGTATAATTTAATTGTCACTAAAGAAGTGTAAAACTTGAAGAGAACGATATATTTCTTGAATACACCATCCACAAAAATTCAAATCCCCTAAAAATATACTTGCCTCAATTCAACTCCTAAATAATTTACACTTTGTTTCGAGGTCACGAGGTCTAGTCTCCCCACCATAGTGGAGGGCATGTCGTGCTAGCATCACCGGTCATGTGAAAAAAGTTTACTAGACACTGCAGTTTATAGGGAGCGGCTACTCGATTCCCTGCAGTCTATAATATAAATGTATTTTCTGTCATTTTCAAAAAATAAACACTACACTAAATTTATAATTTAATTGTCACTAAAGAATTGTAAAACTCATAAAGAAAATAATATATTTCTTGAATACACCATCTATGAAGATTCAAATCCCCTAAAAATATACTTGACTCAATTCAACTCCTAAATAATTTGCACTTTGTTCCATAAATAATTTACAATTTGACCCCTAAATAATTTACACTTTGTTCCGAGGTCACAAGATCTAGTCTCCCCACCATATTGGAGAACGTGTCGCGTTAGCATCACCAATCACGTGAAAAAGGTTTACTAGACACTGCAGTTTATAAGGTGCGGCTACTCGATTCTCTATAAATAAATAAATAAATAATTTACACTTTGTTCCATAAACTTTAATACTTATCTCCCCACAATAAACTTACCACCTAAACCCTATTCATTGAATTGAGAGAAAAAGTTTACGGGTATATAGGTATAGCACCAATTCCAAAGGTAACAACATACATATGACCTTCACTCCCTTAAGTTGTTAAGGGTGGGTACATGGTGCAGTCCTAATCTGTAACAGGTGTTGGCCGTTCGGTCCTTTCGGTCCTCTGAGGAACCATTAATACCACGGACAGATCGCCTCTATACGGTCTGCTACGAAATAATATCCTCGTATTTGTGAAACGGCGTTCCCTATGGGACCTCAAATTCCAGGGCAAGTAAGCTGCAGATTCATTCCAGAGGGTTTGGAGTGCATTCAAGCATGAAACGTTTCTTATTAAAGTTGATGCCAGACTATGAATATCTTTGCTAGAATTAATATTTGCTCTTAAATTAATCTATTGATGGTTATTATTTTTTTTCATCTATTCAAGTTTAAATTTTATTTGTTTATCTTTTTTTTTCTTATTCAAATTTTCTTTGTAACAATCTTAGGTCATCTATTTGTATTCATATATTCAATTTTTAGATCTCGTAGAGGATGAACTATAGTAATTGTCTCCATAGGGAATATCATAAATTTGTTAAGTGTCTCTAAAGAACTAAAGTTTTTATTTTGAATTTCCTTGTATTTAAGAGCTTGTGAATCATCTCTATTTGTTTTCATTTTAGTTTTGATACACTATTACCCACATTTCACACCAATAAAGTACCACCAATTTCACTAGCCCATATAAACCCCCCAAAAACTATAATCTTATAATTTAACCTCTCTATTACTATTTTATCCAAGTTTCCAAAATTCTCTTTCTTCTACATATTTCTCATCCAAACTTATTGTTATTTTTTTTCCCTAAATGTTTGTACTATGTTATTTCTAGAAGCCCCTTCAAAATAAGAGTTAAAACAAATAGACGAGTCTCATTTTTGGGATGAAATGAATCACACCCAAAATCACTCAACTTTGATCAAAGAAAGTGACAAAACTAGCTTCAATCAAATCTATTCAACACATCTACGATGTTCAATGGCGAGACGTGGATCGACCAAAGATGTTGCAACAGTCAAGATTTGAATTGCAAAATCCATTAACTTCCACAAATGAACTATGAGCACAATAAACCAAATATCTATCATAAAAAATGAATAAAAATATATACTATGACCATTGCATAGTTCTTATATAAATAAAATAACTCCTATATAGATCTTTAAATAAAAATAAAGTAAAATAAAATATAATAAGTAAATAAAATTATATTAAAATAACAATAAAAATATTGAATAAAATAAATATAACTCATCTAGACAAAATAAAATAAATTTTTAAATAATTCAAATTAACATATCTATATATTTCAAAAAATCTATTTAAAATGCAAGTTTAACATTAAATAAAATAATTCTAAAATAAATATAAAATAATGTTTAAGTAAATAAAAATAGATTTTCAAATAAAAATAAAGTAAAATATAAAACTATTGAATAAATAAAATAATATTACAATAACTCTTAAACATATAAAATAAAATAAATAGAAAAAATAATTTTTAAATAAGTCTAAATTAAATTGAAATTAACATATTTATATAAAATACATAGAAATATTCCTCTCGACCTATCGATTTTAATTGATTTGTCATTTTAATCAATTTATCATATATAAGTAGAATAGCCACCATCAAAAAAATATCTTTAAATATATTTTAAATTGTAGTTTGGTATATTGCTTGATTTAACTATGTAAAAAAATTCACCATCAATATTTTGGATCATACTCCATGATCCATCATCAGGATGAAATAGCTCGAGAGGATAAATGATCCAGAATTTTCTATCATCACCATTTTTTATCATTCTCCATGATTGGTCATGAAGATGAAATGGCTAGAGAGGAGAAATAATACATCATTTCTCCTCTCTACCTATTTTGTCCTGATCATATTTCCCTCCCTAGCTATTTCATCATGATGACAAATAATGTTCTCTATTTCATCGTGATGATGAATTATAGAATATGATCCATCATTTTCCCTCTTTACCTATTTCATCGTGACGGCATATCATATTTCCCTCTCTACCTGTTTCGTCACGATGACAAATAATGTTCTCGTCTCTAACTATTTCATGGTGATGATGAATTATAAAATATGATCCCAAATTTAAATGATGAAAAATTATATAAAATTAAATCTAAAATATACTAAACTAACATTATGAAGTGTAAAAATTTCATATCAAAAGATCCATATGTTAATTTAACTAACTTACTAGCACTTTCATCTAAAGGAGGTTTAGGATTATGCCAAGAGAAAACTATATGTATGTTAATATGTCAAAGGGTATGTGTTTATGTATGGATGCACTACAAATTCTAGTAGCATGTGGCTGGATTAAACAATTAATAAGAACTGCTAAATAATGGAATAAAATAAACTTAGACAAATCTAGATTTTTTCCTTAAAATATATAATTATTATTTGATTATGAAATATTTGCATACAAATTTAAAACAAAATACAATGTTGGGGTCATCCATTGTCAAATCAAATATTTATCTGACTTTTATGTGATGAGTGAGATTTTAAAGACTTTTACCATTAAACAACAGCTAGTTTACCATTATATGACAGCTGAAAGTTATTTTCGGATGACTAAATACTGATTTGCACACGTAAAACTTATTTCAGATACAAATCTCACTAAATGTAACCTATCCACTAATAATAAATTAGAAAGAAGCACAAATCCCAAACAAAACAAATTAAAAACAGATAACATTCCACACCGACCTTGATGCGCTCTATTTGGCTGGTTGGGCGTACATTCTAGTTATATAAAATCTAATTTGGCGGAACTGCTTCTCCTTTCAGCGGGAGCCTCCAATTTTCTGTCAACGCTTCTTTCAAGACTCTTCAGGTACCTAGCAGTACATGTCTGGTTATGTCCTTATAAAGTTGGCCAACCTGTCATGAATTTTTTCGTTAAAATAAACAAAATAATGGAGAAGGCAAAGGGACCACCTGGTGATGTGTGACAAGGAAAAGATACATTTGTTTTAACTAAATACGTAAAATAGTCCTTCAAACTTCACGCCCAAGTCAATATCAGGAAGAAGCTGCAATACCGAGGTCGTCAGTTCGATTCTCAGAGAGTGGCTGTCAAAGTGCCACAACAAGCGAAAGGGCAAAGGAAAAGCCGAACAATATCTAACGGCTGTCAGAGAATCCACATAATGGGAGAGAGCAGCAATCGTTGGATGGTCTTCCACTGAATTCATGACATCCATCACGGACAATGAAAACAACGTGCTGTAGACCAAGTGCTATGTAAACTTCCTGCTGTACAGTCCAACCTCTTACCGCCCTGAGCTGTCCCAGTGAATCCCCATGGTAAAGCGTACTCCCGTAAATCCATTTTCACACGTTTTATTTACACGAGAGCCACAGTAATTTTCAGACAGTTCGAGACATTCTCTCTGGCATAGACAGGGGAGATCTATAAGTGGAGTATGTTTCAATAGTTATCCTAGTATTTGTTGATATAATGTCTAATATTATTAATAATATAGTTAAATATGTTTTAATAGGTTTTAGGAAAGTCCAACAATTCACCATCAACAATTCATTGTTGCGTATACATATTCATCGTTGAGGTATGTTCACCATGTATATATTTTTCAATATCTTGAGTACTCCCAGTCAAATGAAATGTATTGATGTCATATGGACACAACTATTATAATTTAATGGACAACTACTTGTCTATTAACTAGCACTCACATCTAAAGGAGGGGCAACGATTACGTCGATAAAAAACTATATGTATGTTAATATGTTAGAGAGTACATGCTTGTGCATGGGTGTGTATGGATGCCATGTACCACAAATTCTAGTTGTATGTGACTAGATTAGACAATTAATAATAAGTATACTAAATGATGGAATGAAATAAACTTAGACAAATCTAGATTTTTTCCTTAAAGAAATTAAGTATTATATTTTGAAATATTTGCATATAGATTTAAAACATAAAGCAATGCAAATGAAAAAGAAAGTTGCCATTCCATTGACAAAAAACATTGCAAATAGAAATAGAATGTTCCCATCCAACTAGAAAATCAATATTTATTTGGATTTTATGTGATAAGTGAGATTTTGGAGGCTTTTACCTGATATTTTGGAGGCTTTAACCATTAAATGGCAGTTGGTTTACCATTAAACAATAGCTAAAATTTGTTTTCCAATGACTCAACAATGGTTTGTAGGCGTGAGACTTGTTCCAAACTCAAATCTCACACTATATGTAGCCTATTGACTAAAAAAACATGAAATTTCCGTAGTCCATGATAGTAATGTAATGATATAGCTAGATTTTAATCGTACAATAATTTTCTTACATTAAGGCTTCAAATCATACTCTATGATCTAACTCATCTTGATGATGGATCATGAAGTATGATCCAAAATGTTGATGAAAAATATTTATCACACAATTAAAATCCAAAAATATAATTTAATTATTGGTCTACCATTTTTTTAGGTCTCTTTGGACACTTCTATTTCCATAGTTAATATAGTATTGATAAGATTGTTTCTAAATTCAATTGTGTATATTTTTCAATTGACATTTCCAATCACACTCAATGATCTATCATCAAAAATAAGAGAGAAAAACTTTGATGGATTAATATTAGACTTCAAAGTCCATTCATATAGTATTAAAAAGATTGTTTCTAGATTCAATCGAACATATTTTTCAATTGACATTTCTAATCATACTCAATGATCTATCATCATCAAAAAGAAGGAAATTTTTTGAAAAATTAATCTTAAACTTAAGACATAAAATCTTAAAATTTCTTTTAAAGATAAACATATTTAGAAATTTATATTAATCTTTAACCATTTTTATCTTTCTAACTTTATTCCATATACAATTGAATTGTCGAACTTCCTTTTGATTATAAATTTTATCCATTACAACCTCCCTTATGCCATTGCTGCCATTTTAATCAAACCTCTTAACATAATTAAAAAGGATGACCAGTCACTATATTCCCAATTCCATAAATATTCACTGCAGGCTCTGTGCCCCATGTGATATGATATCAGAGGCTCACAGACACTATATCTTAGGATACACTTTTTCCTTTGTCTGTATGCTGTGAATTTACTGTTCCATTTTACTTGTTACACTGTTGGGCATGCGTTTATCAAAGTGGGCATCATGGTGGTTAGAGAAAAACTCTGTGACAAGATACATCATATATTTCTGCGGATCTTTTATTCCACAAATAAGAATCGCTGGCTAACACTTTCAATCTGGCAAGTGGAGGTGTAAGTTTTATTTGAATTTCAGAAAAGGCAGGACATATGTCGGTGAGCTGATAGGACATAAAAAATTAACGTGGTATTTTATGCTACGCTGCCAGCTCTCCACCGTATTAATACAGTTTGGAGAAGAAATTGAGACTCTGAGAGTCACTTTCAATGCGTTGTTGCTGCGTAGGATGTAGGACATATGGTCAATGTAATCAATTCCCGTGTGAAAAAAAGTATAAATTGCTTCATATAACTGCTGTAGATTCATTACCCTTCTCCGTAGCTTCATGGTCCCCAAGCCAAGTGTCAAGAGCCAAACCTGAAACTTCTCGGGTATAAGCTGACAGACAATGATCCAGTTTTAGAAGGGAGTTGGAATTTAAGATTTGAACCAGGCCGACTGATCATATCTGTAATTCAGTTACAATTCCAATCAATATTATAAAAAACTGAGTTAGATGCAAAATCTCAATGATTCAATTGATCAAAGAACAAAGAAATTGCTAAGTTTTTGTCCAAACTTATATATCAAAATCTAAATCATGGGTTCAGCCAAATTTACCAGTCAACAAATTCACTTCCAACAATTCATTGTCAACAATTTATCGTCATGTTCATGGAAAATTCACCGCCAGCAATATGATGGTAAATTTTCCATGAGATGAGTTTGTCATGACGACAAATTGTTGGCCGTAAATTGTTGGAGGTGAATTTGTTGACAGTGAATTATTGGTGGTGAATTTTTCTAGAGCCCTAAATCATATAATGGTTAATTTTCCATGAGATGAGTTTTTGTCAAACTTATATGTCAAAATCTAAATCATGGCTTCAGCCAACAATTCACTGCCAACAAATTCACCTCCAACAATTCATCACCAACAATTCATTGTCATGACAAATTCATCTCATGGTAAATTCACTGCCAACAATATGATGGTGAATTTTCCATGAGATGAGTTTGTCATGGTGATGAATTGTTGGAGGTGAACCAGCAATATGATGGTGAATTTTTCATGAGATGAGTTTGTCATTGCGATGAACTGTTGGCGATGAATTGTTGGAGGTGAATTTGTTGGCAGTGAATTATTGGCAGTGAATTTTCCTAGAGCCCTAAATCATACATGATCTAATAACAAAACTAAAATGAGAATTAAAATTTTTCTATAATTTTGTTTTTCAAGACCGAATCAAAACTCTAGTCATTTTATTTGGTTGTCAACATTCCATGGTTTTATGGTTTAAGGGAGAGGACCTATTAGTTGAGCATCGTAACTTTGCATCTATCAAAATCCTATAAGACTTATTTGTCGAGACCCTTGCTTATAACTAAAGTTTCAAGGTCAAGTCAGCAAATATAACCCACATCAGCATGTTTTTCTTTTAAGTATTCAAAAAGACCACCAAAAAATATCAGACTAGTAGTTGTGCATTATGTTATATATTTGTTGTGCACTATGTCATGTTTTATTGGTACTTAAATGTGACATTACATGATTCGTTACTTTTTAAGTCTAAAGAATGTATTTCATTGAGTTGGGAGTATTCATGATCAACATATTGTCTACTTATCTGAACTGTAGTAATTCAATTTTTGTTTTTGTTTTTGTCTGCTGTACCTTTACTGACTCATTCAATTTATAATCTGACTCTTTAATCTAATTAAAAAAATTAGAAAATAAATCAAAGATTGCAATATGTTCAACTAGTGAATCCTCTACCCAAAATATTTTAAAAGTTAATGTTTTTTTTCTGGTGTGAACAGTAGTGCACGTACCTGGCTACTGTTTGAAACAAGTTGAGTCTCATTTTCAGAAGAAAAAAAATGATGAAAATGATAGATCTGGTGGACAAACTTCGTTACCTAGAATTCGAAACAAATGTTATATTTTTCTGTTTTCATGAGATATTCATAGTCCATTAGATTCCAAAGAATTTATGGGGACATCTATAAAGTACATCTCTTGATAGGATGGGTCAAATTAAATTTGATGTTGGGATTTTTGATAGCATTTTATCATTTTTTTTAATATATATATATATAAAGTTTTAATTTTGTAAAGGTGAGATGTGTATATTATGTTATTTTATATTTAATTTTGTGTTAATTTTAAGGAAATATTTTCATATATAATTGAATTTCTTTTTTTAATTTTTTATTAATTTATATATAAATTCTTATTAACTTAGTCATATTTTATTTTTATATACATAATTATATGTATTCATTTTATCATAACATTTATCATATCCATTTATATATTTAAATCTTTGCTCATTTGTATGATTCACACATTTTTATACATATGCTCTTATATAATCTTTATGTTTGCACAAACCTATAATCTACCCCTTATTTCACCAGTATGTTTATACATTCTAGTACATTCTCCCTATCCATAAGCCAATAATACTTACCTACAGACATATTTCAAATCTTATTATTTAAATTTATTGATATGTCCTTATACTTAAAGGCATCCAATGCATTCATGCTACACATAAAATATTCATGGATTCACTCCATTTGTAAGTGTGGATGCTAAATTTGCAAAATGTTAGAATTTGACAAGCATTTTCATAGAAGTCAAGTAAAACATAACAAACCCAATATCCCTATGAAATATTACATCATGTTAGATACGCTAAATAAGAATTAAAACAACAAGAAAAGCTAAATAAGCATATAAATAACATGAATCAAACCCTATCTCATAGTGGATTGGTGCTTCTTTGATGTGGAAAGAAGCCCTTTCCCAATCCTTGATAAGCTCCTAGATGATATGATGAACAAGATGATAAGTGATCAAGTGCAAGATGAATGTGTATCAAGTTTCATAAAATTGTGGAGGATTAATACAATAGAGGAGGCCTCTATTTATAACCAAGAAGTATGGAAGAATTCTAAACATGGAGGATGTGGGACAAAGATTCAACCAATAAGAAGGAGCCACTTGCCCAAATGTGAATGGATGGAGGATGTGCAAGTTTTGGTCAATGTGCCAATAAATGACATTAGGTGGCCTTTTCAAATTTCAAATTTGGCTTGTTGGAGGGAGAAAAAGGGGCTTAAATGCCAAGTTTGACTTATGTGAGAGACATGTAAGAGACATGTAAGAGCTCTTAAATACTTTGTTGGATGTACATGTCAATTTGGATTTGAATTCAAACTTAGGGAATATTCCATTTTTATGTCATGTTGATGGAAAATGAAGATTTAATAAATTAATTAAAATACTTTATTTGTGCAAGTGGGAAAATCTAGAGAATGTGACATGCATTAGATTAGATTTAATCTCGATTTAGTTAATTTAAAAGAGGATTAGGTTATTTGACTCATTTGACTTAGATTTAAGGATTAAACTAAATCAAAAGGAGATGGAAGATGATTTTAAATTTAATTAAATAAAGATTTGTTTTATTTAATCAAAGAGGGTGATATTAGGATCAAATTAAATAAAGTTGATTTATTTAATTTAAATGGATGACTTTGGAGATTAATCAAATAGACTTGATTTATTTGATGAATGGACTTGATTAAATGCAATATGCTAATTTTGCATGTCTACAATAAGGAACAAAAACAAGATTCAATGAATGCACTAAAATGAATCTAGTTTTTCACAAATATACTAGCAACTTAGGCATTACTAACGATTGTTGTTTTTTATTATTTCTACATATTTATATGAGTTCACTAGAAGCTTGAGGGACTCACTTATTAAAGCAATGGCATAGCATGTGCATTTCTAAGGTACTAATAAAACCTCTAATTTTATTTCTACCCCTCAAATTTATGTTTTTTTAACCTCCTCTACATATGATATCATTAAAACTCCTCCCTATTTTTACTAGGTATTATATACCTATTTCTTAGTTGCATTTTAATATCTCCCTATTTTTTCTACCCTATCATCCAAGGGCACTACCTACACCTACATCTAACTCAAAAAAAAAATTGATTGCCATCCCATGTACATTAAAATCTTTGGCACAAAAAACTAGATGAGTTATGAAAAGTGTGCAATTATACAAAAGATTTTGATTAAAGAGTTCTTATACATCTCAACCCAAAAAACCCTCGCCACACCAACTTTAATAGTAGTCATCCCTAGTAAAAAAATATATCTATTATAGTAACATTAATCTAAATTATAATGAAATGATTTTAGAGATACTTGGTGATTCTTGTGTTTGTTCATGACATTACAAAAAGATGTCTAATACCTAGTTTTAGGAAACTTTGTTAGGATTGTAATGAATATATGACCCTATTGTGATCATTTTTTATTCGTTGATTAAATTAGAGTTGGGATTAAGTAGGAACCCCTAAGATTATGAGGCTCTAACACAATACAAGACTATGTGGGATATGAAAATAGCTTCACAACTCTAGAAAGGGGTCATCCCACAATAATGGGTTACACTTTTTAGCCAAACTTGACATTGAAATCAACATTTTCAGAGAAAACTTCACTTTCTGACACTTATAGTAGGTAAACTATTAGGAATTTGAAAATGATGTAAACTAGTGATTTGTGAGATTTTGTTTGTAGATTTTAAATGTATTTTTTTTTTTAAATTGAAATTAAATTGTAATTTTTTTGCGTCTCCTTTGATAACTAGTTTTTAATAGTAAACAACATTTTTAAAAAGTGGTGTGTACTTCGGCTTGTATAACTTTTTTTCTTCAAATGATAAAATTCTAATTCTTTTGAATTTAGGTTGGTAATGCAAGTATCTATCTCTTTCATTTTGTTTCATATCATTTTGTTGAATATTTTTCTTTTAATTAAGTTTTGAAGTCAAAACATTTATAATTTAGACATAGGTGCACTTCGGCTCGCATAACTTTTTTGGTATGTATTGAAATTCAATTTTTCTTTTTTTGTTAGAATGAGGACATCAATACCTAGTGGATATATATTTTTCAATTTTTTTTCCTCAAATTTACTATTTTTCCACAATGATTTTTCATCAAACTTGACGTTCGGTGAAAAACCTATGTACAATAAAACTAAAAAATAAAATTTAAAATAAAATAAATATATATATTAAATTTATAGTCGTTGGAGAGCACATTTCGATCACTACAATCATCCAACTTGGTTTATCAAGTTGACTCCATTTGCACCTCCTTCTCAAGCTTTGATAGTAAAAAAAATGTATAAATTTTGAAATGGTGGAGGGGAAGGTGAAAAAAGGGGGTTCATTAGAACCCCCCTTCTAATGAAGGGGGGGTTCATTCGAACCCCCCTTATATTGTGCAAAAGGGGGTTCATTAAAAGGGAGGAAGGTTCATTAGAAGGGGGGAGGGTTCATTAGAAGGAGGGGTTCATTAGAAGGGGGGTGGTTCATTCGAACCCCCTTCATTAGAAGGGGTAAACCATTTTAAATCTTTTGATGACCATTTCTAATTTTTTTTCATTCAAAAAATTGTAACCCAATATTGTGGGTTTACCCAAAGACCAACATAACAAATGATGTTTCCTCTAATTAACCTATGCAATGTGATCTATGGGTAAATACATCAATCTATGACATAATTTTGATGCCAAATTGGAAAATAAATGAAAAAAGATGTCCAAATAGAGCATTTGGTGCACGCCAAATGACTTAAGTCATTTGGTGTCATTTGGCATGCACCAAATTTGGCATGTGCCAAATGTAAAAAAGAATTAAAACAAAATCTCATGGGCTAAACCTCATTTTCTTTTCAACACGTGGCTTGGCTTGGAGGTTTTCAGCTCTGCAACTCACGCTCACCAAATCTCTTCCACTTTTTACACTCTTAGCTTGCAATTCTTTACGAGGATGCTGCCAACACATCAAATAGGTCAAAGATTGCAAAAAGGTATGTATTTTTCTTTTTGAAGTTGATTTAGAATGTAGATTGAAATAGGTTTTTATAATAAAACTTTGTTCTAATTCTTAGGGAATGAATCTCCACTTCCAAACATTGAGAATTCACAATCACCCCCTCACAAAGAGCCTCCTATATAAGAACTTGAAACCCCTCCATCAGTCCACATGCAACCTCAAGGAACACAAGAAAATATCCTAAATCAAATTGAAAATAGTAAAAGAGACATTGAATAATTAATTGGAAGATTAATCGAGCATGTCGAAACCCACCCTTATAGGAGAGGGATTTTCGAATCATTGAAGTCAATTGTATCTCATGTAGGAGAAATGAGAAAAACATAATTTTTTGGTCAAATAAGAGGCATGAGATGAGACAATTTTATGCTAGTTTTTTGTCATATGCAAATGTGAAAAAACAAAAAATTAGCAAAGCCAACTTGTTTGCCCTATTTACAAACCCAAGAACTAATGCACCTTTGTCTCATGCATGTAGGAGGTTCCCCATCAATTGGTTCCACCATGAATTAATTAAAAATAAATTTTGGGAGTGTTGGTGGATGGTATTTGACCAACCTCCATGCAATAACCATGAGGTACCACAATACTTTTTGAGGAAACTCTATTGTGATTTTTTCCTCAATAAGATGCCAAATTATTTTGACATATTAGAATTTCAAGGTAGAGGTGGGGGCTCCACACATGATAGACCTGTTGCACGATGTAATCCATAGTTGGCACCGAGACCCTTGGCCAAACCCATGGTGGAGCATGTCATCGTTCCTTCCATTGTTAAGGACAGTGTAGAGGTGGAAACACTGGATTCTATTAGCTCGCTCACCCAGACCATTATACAGTGCTTGAGGCCTCTAGTAGAGCTTGATGTGGAGGAGACATGTAGGCCCTGAGCTCCACCCCACCATTGTGGCGCTTGCAGTACTATTTTCACGTACAATTATCAGAGTGATCGGGATGTAGCTACACAACCTACATTAGTTGTAGATGTGATCGCTATGATAGATGAATTTTTGAACAATACATAAACATTGATACTCAAGTAAAATTTAGCAAGTTCATTTAATTTTTTTTATTAAATTATATTTTGAAATTTAAGAATAACTAAATTAGTAGATTCAATATGATGAAATTTTAGGGTTGGAGTGTTCATGAGACATGCTTCATTCCTGTAGAACCTTATTCGTTGTCGATGTTGAATCCATAGGTTTGTAACTAGTATTAAAGATATTATTATTGCATTTGAACAGTTGAATGTTATATTTGAATGTTTGTCTCATAACATGCTTTGGATGTCAAACAGTTTCCTGGTGAACCTTCGACCTCCACACCTCACAATTCATTTCGTCAAACAACTTTCACCTGGGTAACTTTTATTCATTAATGGTGAACATGTAAAATAATGTTAGCCAGTTTTCGTAATTTTGCATATACAAATCTAAGAAATTGATGAGAAACACAAACATTGGTCGGTCTTGTGAGATCCTAATTATATTTACCATTCAATGTCCATCTCATTCTTCCATTCCTTTCATCACGCATATTTTAACCATTTTATATCACATATCCCAATATTTAACACCTTATATATTATACCACCTTCCTCCATATTTCATCTCATACACAAATTGTTACAAGAATCCTTTCCTTCTACTCATTATTAATGAAATATCTAATATATTATTATTACACACCTCAAGTTCCAACTTCATGTCCTATATTCAAACCTTAGACACTACCTAATTCACTCTATGGTCTAATATTACCTCCTAATTACTTCCCATTAACCTCTAGTATAGTTCACTTTAAAAATAATTTATTATCCCATCCTAGCTCATCCAATTAATCTCTACTAGTCCATTCTATGTTCCATCATCCCCTCTTGATTGTGTCACATTATCTTCTCCTAATTTACTTTTTGTTCCTTTATTCCTTCCTAAACCCATCCCATTAAAATTTAATAGTTCACCCTATTTTCCATGATCCCCTCCTAGCCCATCCCATTAATATATTCTAGTCCATCCTATGTGTCATTATTCCCTTCTACTCCCATCTTATTGTACCCATTATTATTTCACCCTAGATGTTCCATGATTCCCTATGTTCCACCATATGTTCCTTTATCCATTCTTTGTTGTACCATCTTTATCCACGTTTCATCCTAGATAACTCTTCTCTATTATTAATACACATATGTCAAGTTCCCACTTCATGTACTATAGTCAAACCCTAAACACCTCCTAATTTACCCTATGTTCCATTATTCCCTACTAATCACATCTCATTAACCTCTAATTGTTTGCCCTATATTTTATTATCCCATCCTAGCCCATCCCATCAATCTATACTAGTCCATCTTGTGTTCCATTAACCCCTTCTATTCCCATCCCATTACCCTCTCTTATTTCACCTTATGTTCCATTATCCCCTCTTAGTCTTGTCCCACTATCTTTCCCTAATTCACCTTATGCTCCTTTATTCCCTCCTAATCCTGGATCCCATTAACCTCTAATAGTTCACGCTATATTTTGTTATCCCATCCTAGCTCATCCCATTAATCTATTCTAGTCTATCCCATGTTCCATTATCACATTCGACTCCCATCCCATTGTACCCTATATTGTTTCACCATATGTTCCATTATCCCCTATTGGTCTTGTCTCTTTATCACTTCTATGTTATAGCACCTTCATCCAAATTTTATCCTATACACCATTTGAAGAAACCTTTCCTTCCACTCATTATTGACCAAAGTCATCTTCTCCATTACTACTGCACACCTCAACAACCAACTTCATGTGCTATAGTAAAACCCTAGACATGCCCTAATTCATCATATGTTCCATTATCCCTTTGAAAGCTTCTAGTAACATGGCAATCCTCACTTCATTCATGTGAACTTCATTGTGGAATTATCACTATGTTGATAGCATGCCCTCATTAACATTAGTTCATCAACATATGCAATTTGAATCTCAATGAGCACTAAACTTTGGCATTTGCAAGAGTTTGTACTATCCTAGTGGACTTAGTACTTTCACCAGATCTATAAGTACTATACTATAGTCTCAACTAAGTCCAACCATTTACTCTTTCATTTATGATAGTTATAAAGGAACTACCTGAAATTCTTTATATTACTATTAGATATGTTGTTTCATTTGTAGTTGTTGACATCAGATAGCCTTGGTGATGTTGGTGGCACGATGGACCATGGAGTTGCTGCAACAATAACTAGTTTTGATCCTTTGAGAGAGGTATGTAATAGATTAGTCAATTTGACATTATATTTGCACTTTTATGGTATATTATAGAAAAATTTCACTATACTATTATGTAGTTTAATTTCTATCTTGATGGTTGCTATAGGTGGTTGTCACTCCAAATCATGGATGTGGTAATGTTGTAAATGTGCATGATGACTATATGTATGCGATAAGTAATTATACTTTTTTATATATCATTCCACAATTCAATTTCTATGTATTAACATCTTTACTTTTATTCTATTAGCTAAAGGTCTAGAGTGAAGAGAGGAGGACTAGTGAGTGTGTGAACGAAAGAGAAGAGAACCGACAGACACTCCATCTAGTTAAATTTCAAAAGCAGCACGAGATCTTTGTCCTTCCCCTAAAGGGAAATGACTATGCATTAGGGTTGTTTGTTGTATGCCTATGTGGCATTTTGGAACATATGTTTTGTACTATTGATATATATGTGACATTTTATGTCCATATGGCTCTTTTGTACTAAGTCTGTATTAATTTTTTGGATATATTGTATATAATTTTATTAATATATATCATTGTATAGCCTTACAACTTTTTGATTAAAGAAAATCTTATTTTTCTACTGCCATTCTTGAATGATGTTATCATGCGTATTGTGTAAATTGTATGCTTGAATGTTGTGGGCATGGATTTTTTTTACATCTAATGCTTAATTAATTACTGTTGATTTCCCAATAAGTTCCATCTAATGTGTATTGTGTAAATAAGCTCCATTCCTAGTGGTTTGTATCATTTGTAATGATTCAATTACTTTTGCTTCACTTATTCACATGTATGTTTCACTTATTCATGTGTATACTTCATGTATATTGTGTGTATTCACGTGTATGCTTCATGCTTCCAATGTATAATTCATGTGTTCATGTGTATTCTTCATGATTCATGTGTATACTTCACGTATTTGCGTGTATGCTCCATGCTTCTTGAGTTCTATTGTTGTCTAGTGGCAAGGAATTTAACATCAAAAGGTTTCAAATGAACTGTAAGAGCTCCTTCCCATAAAAAATATCATAGAAAATGTATTGCTTTTAATTCATGGTTGAGGCTGGCATCCAACATTTAATGGTTCTGATTCTAAAGCTTAGCAATCATTGCATTTGCATCTATAGAACAAGAGGATGTTTCAAACTTCACAAGCATATATATATGCCTCTATGAACTTGTATGAACGTGCATAAAAACACATGATAGTTGTTGTTCCAACCAACAAAATTTATTTGCATCTACTAATATCACAACACTTGACATCTCATTAAATGAAATCAATGCACAAGTAAGTTTTAATGATATTATGAAGATATTAGATGTGTATGGACAACAATATAAGCTTGATTTTGGGATACATCACCCATGTGTAGTTATCACATTTCTCCCATATTCATCATTTAAATAAGTTAAAGAACCTCCTTCCATTTTCTATGCGTGAAACAACATGAAAAATCATTGGGAAACATGGTCCTATAACTACCATCACATCATGTTTTATAACTCTAGAGCACAAAAAACCATACATCATGGATATTGAATATCTGGATCTAATGTTTCACTATTAGCCCGAGTTTTGCATCTCAGTGAGGGTGCATTATTCAATGACAACAACTATAGTTTAGACTCTTAAGGGATTTAGCTAGTTGAACGTTGTTCGAAGCAATTCAACATATTTGCGTGTGAAAGAAGACTATTCCTAGCATAAATGTATCCACCTAGACATGTTAAAACAATTTTTTTGGTCACATGAGTTGCAGAACAAGAGTTGCACCACTTTGCAACTTTGCACTACTTGCATTTGACAACTTTATCCCCAAGCAAAAAGTTGTCACCATGAGAAAATGCCTCTAAGATAGCTAAAACCGAGAGAGGTTATTGTAGAGGGGCCCAATGTGATCCCATAGCCTTAGAAAAAAAGTTTTTAAGTGTCACAGTGTTTGAGTAACAACTCGTCAAAGATTGCGGCCATTTTGCACTTTAGACTCATAAGAGATTCAACCGATTGAATGTAGGTCAGAGTGATTAGACATGTTTAGGTGCAAAATAGGACCAAGCCTAGCATAAAAATACCCACCAAGATGCATCATAATAGTTTGTTTGGTCACATGAGTTGCAAAGTGGAAGTTGCACCATTTTGCAACTTTGCACTAGCATTTGACAACTTTTTCTCCAAGTGAAAATTTTCCACCATGGGAAAACGCCTTTGAGATAGAGAAAACCAAGAGGTTATTATAGAGGGGCCCAACATGTTCCCATAGGCTCAGATGAGAATTTTCTAAGCGTCACGGTATTTGAGTAACAACATGTTGAAGATTACAACCATTTTGCGCTTTAGACTCATAAGGGATTATGTCGGTTGAATGTAGCTCAAAGCGATTCAACATGTTTGGGTTTGAAAGAGGATTATTTATAGCATAAACATACCCATTTTGATGCATTGAAATATTTTTTTTCGTCACATGAGTTACAGAGTGAAAGTTGCACCACTTTGTAACTTTGCACTACTTGAATTTGATAACTTTTTCCCCACATAAAAAGTTGCCACCACGAGAAAATGCCTCCGAGATAGCGAAAACAAAGAGAGGTTATTGTGGAGGGGCCCAACACAATCCCATAGCCTTAGACAAAAAATTTCTAAGTGTCATGGTATCCGAGTAACAACATGCTAAAGATTGTAGTCATTTTGCACTTTGGAATCTTAAGGGATTCTATTGGTTGAATGTAGCTTAAAGTGATTCGACATGTTTGAGTGTGAAAGACAACCATCTCTAACATAAACATACCAACCCAGATGTGTCAAAATAGTTTGTTCGGTCACACAAGTTGCAAAACGAAAGTTGAACCACTTTGCAACTTTGCACTACTTACATTTGACAACTTTTTCCTCAAGTGAAAATTTGCCACTGTGGAAAAATGTCTTTGAGATAGCAAAAATAAGAGAGGTTATTGTAGAGGGGACCAATGCAATCCAATAGGCTCAAATGATAATTTTTTAAGCATCATGGTGTTCGAGTAACAACATGCTGAAGATTGCAACCATTTTGCACTTTGGACTAATCAGGGATTATGTCGGTTGAATGTAGCTCAGAGTGATTCAATGTGTTTGGGTATGAAAGAGGACCATTTTTAGCATAAAAATACCCACCTAAATGTTTCAAAATAGTTTGGTTGGTCACAGGAGTTGCAGAACGAAAGTTGCACCACTTTGCAACTTTGTATTACTTGCATTTGACAATTTTTCCCCAAGTGAAAATTCGCCACCATGGGAAAACACCTCTGAGATAGTAAAAACCAAGAGAGGTTAATGTAGAGGGGCCCAAGATGATCCCATAGGATTAGACAAGAAGTTTTTAAAATTCATGGTATTCGAGTAATAGCATAATGAAGATTGCATCCATTTTGTGCTTTGGACTCATAAGGGATTCTGCCAATTGAATGTAGCTCGAAGTGATTTGACATGTTTGGGTGCAAATGAGGACCATTCCTAGCATAAACGTACCCACTTGGATGCGTTGAAATATTTCGTTTGATCACACGAGTTGCAAAAAAAAATTTGCACCACTTTGCAACTTTGCACTATTTGCATTTGACAACTTTTTCCCCAAGTGAAAAGTTGCCACCATGGGAAAACACCTCCGAGATAGTGAAAACTTAAAGAAGTTATTGTAGAGGGACTCAATGTGATCCCATAGCCTCAGATGAGATTTTTCTAAGGGTCACAGTATCTGAGTAACAACATGCTGAAGATTGCAACCATTTTGGACTTTGGACTCTTAAGGGATTTTATCGATTGAATGTAGCTTGGAGCGATTCGACGTGTTTGGGTGTGAAAGAGGATCATTCCTAGCATAAATTTACCCACCCGAATGCATCAGAATAGTTCGTTTGGTCACACGAGTTGCAAAACAAAAATTGCACCACTTTGCAACTTTGCACTACTTGCATTTGACAACTTTTTTCCCAAGTAAAAAATTGCCACGATAGGAAAATGCCTCTGAGATAGTGAAAATTGAAAGAATTTATTATATAGGGTCCTAACATGATTCCATAGCCTTAAACAAGAAGTTTTTAAGCATCATGGTATCCAAGTAACATGTTGAAGATTGCAACCATTTTACACTTTGGACTCTTAAGGGATTCTGCTAGTTGTATGTAGCTTAGAGTGATTCAGCATGTTTGGGTGTGAAAGAAAACCATGTCTAGCATAAACGTACCCACCCAAAAGCATCAAAATAGTTCGTTTGGTCACACAAGTTGCAGAATGAAAGTTGCACCACTTTCCAACTTTTCACTACTTACATTTGACAACTTTTTCCCTAAGTGAAAATTTGCCACCACAAGAAAACTCCTTCAAGATAGAAAAAACCAAGAGAGGTTATTGTAGAGGATCTCAACACAATCGCATAGGCTTATAAAAAAATATTATAAGTGTCATGGTGTCTGAGTAACAACCCATCAAATATTGCAACCATTTTGCACTTTGGACTCTTAAGAGATTCTACTGGTTGAACGTAGCTCAGAGTGATTTGATGTATTTGGGTGTGAAAGAGGACCATTCCTAGCCTAAACATACCAACTAGATGTGTTGGAATAGTTTGTTTGGTCACACGAGTTGTATAACAAAAGTTGCACCACTTTACAACTTTGCACTACTTGCATTTGACAACTTTTCCCTATGCGAAATGTTGCCACCACGGGAAAACACCTCCAAGATAGCAAAAAATGAGTGAGGTTATTGTAGAGGGGCCCAATGCAATATTGTAGCCTCAAATGAGAATTTTTTAAGCATCACAATGTCTGAGTAACAACCCATCAAAGATTGTAGTCATTTTGTACTTTGGACTCATAAGGGATTCTATTGATTAAACGTAGCTCAAAGCGAAAACCAGTACCTCATCTAAATAAGTTGAAAGTTATTGAAAAATTATTTATTACCACATGTGTAAATCCTTGGAAAATTTGGACATCTCCTTGCTTCAAATGAAGTATCTTGGAAACATTCACTTGGAAGTCCATTCCATTGACCTTTTGAATCTAATTGCATTCACTTGGTATGTGTTCATGTTGTTCCATCCTTTGTTTGTGTTATTGGCCATGTGACTATGTTGCCAAAGTTGACAAGAGCACCAAATGACAAGTGACTATTTGGAGATATTGGTTTGTTGAAGAATGTTTCAGAGTTGTGAAAGGTGTTGGACAGTATTGAAACATTGTTTCCCCCACTGGTCATATTGTTCTGCCCTTTTGGTATTTTGAGTAATTTTGTTTTTAGGAGTTGTTTGGTGTGGTTAGGAGTTGTTTGGTGTGTTTAGGAGTTTTCTAAGGTCATTCATGACCATGTGAAATCATGTAATCCACTTTAGTGTGCTTATAGGGTCGTTGATTTAAAAGTTACAAAAAGTTGCCAAATGGGCAAGAAAAGTTGTCATGCATTTTTAGCAAGTTGTCAAAAATTAGGTAATAGTTACATGCAATCAAGAAAATTGTTCCTAATCATTGGAATCAATTGTAAATGGCTAGAAAAAACATGAATAGGCTATAATGGTCAAATGGAATGGTGCAGGAGCACCCTCAAGACCTGATGCCTATAGGAGGAAAAGTTAGAGTTTTTGTCTTGTTTTGTGTTGTTTCATGTTAATAAGGTCATTTTTGACCAATTTTCATCATTTGGGATCATTTTTCAAAGTTTTGTGTCATTTGTGTAAAAGTTGCAAAAATTGCTCAATTGTTGTCAATGTTGTCAATGACAACTTTTTTTTATTGTAATGCAACTTTTTGAAAAATTGTTAGAAGTTGGTTGAGGGTCAATTGCGATTTGTTTCTTATTTTTACAAGAATAAATATGCTTTCTATGTGGGTTGGTTGAAGATTTGAATGAAATTTGAATCAATGTGGAGACTATTTCTATGTTTCTTTCCTACAATATTGCTGCTCCATTGCATGGTACGAAGTGGTATAGATTGGTACGGTCTTGAGATTGGTATTTTTTGATAGAATGATGAACTAAATTTCATTTGAATTTGGTTTGGTGCTTTTTCATTGAGTATTTTGAAAGTTATTGCAAATTTACTAAAACTCGCCTAAAACCCTACCTAGGGTTATTTGTTTTGGGAAAAATGTCATAACTTTTTTTTCCACTGTTAGATCTTTGTAAAGAATTGAGTTAAATTCTATAACTATTTTATCTTCAACCTCACTAAAGTGATTGACTTAATTAGGTGTTTTGTGAAATTTATTAATGACAGTTTGTTGCATTTCACAGTGAAAATCAGATTGTGTATTCATTGGAAAGCAAGTTGGGTGGATCAAGGCATGATTGGGAATGTGTGCCAAGGTCCTATAGACCTATTTCAATGAGTAGTTGATCCATGATAAGAAGTTTTTGTCAATCTGATGTGACTGTCCTATTAGGACTATACAAGGTAGTTTTGATCCTAGGTGCCTAAGAGCATGTTTGAAGTGCATTTGTGAAGCAAGGATGAAGAATGGATGTAATGGAAGCCTTGTAGACCTGTTTCAAGAAGTTGGAAGCCTTTAAAAGTTCATTCCCTTGTATTTATATTGGCTGTCCTATGGGACTGTTTGACAAGGCCTAGGGTATACTGTCCTAAGGATACTATCAAAGGTAGTTTGTTGTGTCTAGTACTAGGATGCCAACACACATGAATGAGTTATTTCCCTCTAAGTCACATTTGAAAATTTTGATCATGACATAGGAAGATCCAATTCAATAATGCCAAGAAGTTCTAAGAAAAATCCATGACCAAGCCATTGAATGGCCAACTATGTTTGGAGTCCTAGAAGCCTTTAACCATTGTTATTGTTGAAACCAAGTAAACCCTACCTTTGCATCATGGAAGCATGGTTGTAGTTTTTCTTCAAATTTTGAATGAATTGAAACAAGTTTTTTTGGTGATTTTTGAGTGAAATAAGGAGTGGTTTGGGTTCTTTGTGGTTGGTGAAGGTGTTGGGAATATGTGGAGAGGTCTCGTCGACCTGTACCTTGGGGTTTTGAGCATTTTTGTAGACCTTTTACCATTTGCAACCCAAATCATGAAGTATATTGTACAAGAAGAAATAAAAGTATTTGCTTCCTAGTTTGTTTTCTTCAATCCACCTCAGGTGGCCCAATTATTTTCATTCCAAAATGCTTCAAAACATGTACATTCCCTGCTCTTTTGGAAACACATGGGTAGTAGCCTCTTGGTGGTTGTGTACTCTCACAGGAATTCGGTCCACAAAAAACCTACAAAATCCTAACAATTTTAGACATGGAATAACATAAAAATCATTAAAAGACCAATAACTGAATAATGTTAGACATACATCTTCTAACCAGATCTATTATCACCTTCATGCATGCTATAAGTAGATCGATTGGAGGTCTACAATGGTGATGTGGCCCATATTTTTCTACTTTCTCATCTCTCGATGATCCTATGTATACATTTAAATATATATAAACATAATTTACATAAAACATGTAGCATATAAGAATCTGAGAAATCAACGAAATGGAAAAGAAAGAGAAGATTGAAAACTAGAAAATGCACCAACAACCGATGTTGACACGTCTAGTGAAAATATATGAAACTTGGTACTAATTTTCTATAGGCCTATATGCATGTGTTGACAAAAGGAGGGTTGTTGAATCATCATTTTGTGTGAGTTATTTAGGATAGTTTGTTTCTTTTTGCCACTATATTGTGTAAAACCTAGTATTTTGAGGGATTTGTACAAAGTTGCTTCATGTAAGCATTGATCAATGTTAAGAAAGGTTTGAGGAGAGTATTTTGTTGGAAAAAAATGATCTACTAAGAGGGGGGTGAATCATTAGATATTAAAAATTTATCTCTTAAAACCTTTTGTGTAGACTAATTTCTTTAACCCTTAATGTGCAGATATTAATCATGTGATATAGAAATATGCATGCACACAGAAACATCACAAAACACCATATATAAGTGGAAAACCTAATATGGGAAAAACCACGGTGACAAAGTCTGTCTGAGTCTACTGCTCAAATCCAGGGTCACAATCCAAATCTTTGTTACAATGCTTTTAGGGCTACAACCCAAGGATGAAAAAACACCCTAATATGAGCTACAACTTAGTACAATGAGGCTTCAACCTCTTAAGGAGTACAAATTCATATATGCATATAAATGGTTCCTCATAAACCTGAGATGTTGTTGAAGCTACACTCTCAACAACACACACCTATTATGCACTCTCCTCTACACAGAACAATCACAGTTCTACCTTGTTGTAGTACACCTCTTCAACATGAATGCAAACATCCAGAGGATAGTCTGTATTATGGTCTAGGACCTTTCAAATGCATTCACTATCTGTTACACTTCACTTTCTCTTTCTTGTAGACTTACTACATCACCCCACTTTGCCTATCTTTGCAACATATACAACAAGATGTCACTCTATTCAACACTACATACAACTGCTTTCTATTCTCTATATACATGCATACTTTTGTTCACCACCCTATGCACTTGCCAACCTTATACACATACAATAGATACAACATCTAACTGTTCTCTCTATTCGTGCATACTTACTATATACCTCTTGTGTCAACAATATCAAATTATCTTCTTTTTCCACCGACCTGCAATCTCAACCTCGAGATTCTCTCAACCGTCCAGATCATATCCAACTTATGATTAGGGTTTTCATCATATGATAACTTCACCAACAAGTTACCTGTGTATGGTGTGTGTGTTTTGAATGTGTAGAGTGGATTCTAAGGTCAACACAAACCTTAATAAGACGATTTACATTCAAATTTTGAAACAAGTAAAACTACTCTATTCGTAATACAATCAAACCTTTCAAATATGTATCATTGTCCTCTATTTCTAGGGATTTATTAAACTTTTTGGCCCTCAAATTTCTATGGGCACAAAGGTTGTTAAAATGACTACCTAGAAAATGATATTTGATGCTTAATATGCAAGCTAAAATGATTTATATTTGCAAATGTGTGGTGGAAGGATTAGTGGTATGCAAATGTGTGCTGGAATGATTAGTGGTATGCTCCTAAATGAAAAAAATGATGGAAAGGATAATGGATGCAATGAAAAATGAAGGATGATGTTGATGATAGATGAAGAAGTGGAGATGAGTGAGATGATATGAAACTAAAATGAACTATCCATGATTATGCATATGCTCAAATTCAAACATAAAGAAAACTAATGTAAAATGTAACTATGATGCAATGGGGATGATAAAATGTAACCATGAAGCAATTATTTAATCTAAGATAAGAATGCAAAGTAATGCATGATATGAAAACTAAGTATAAGACTCTGTGAAAGCTCCAAGCTCCTACAAAAAACCTACATGGTAACAATACTCAAAGTGTGGATGAAAAATGGCATTATAACACTATTCCAATTTGTATCTCAAAATAGCATTATAACATTACTCAAAAGGTGGATGATAAATGCTAAGGAAAGAGGGTGTATTTATAGGGTTTCTCAAGCATTTTGTGAGGTGGTACCCATCAACGGTCTAGATTCGAAGGAGAAAAGATAGACGGTGGAGATGAAAGGAATCAAGATGTTGTCCCCTTGACCAAGGACAACATGCCATGTGTGTGAAGAGAATCCCTTGACCAATTGGAAGCATGCCAAATGTATGGGATTCCATGTGTGTGAAACAAAGATCCATGTGCTCCAAATTTTTTGGAAGTGTGGGGGAATAAAGCCATGTGCCTTTTCTCATTGGTGGAAGTGTGTGAGGATAATTTTAATTAATAATTAGGCTTATTTATTTTCATGTGACCTTTATGAGGTGGCACAAAAAAAGTTGTAGAAATGTGCTCTAATTCTTAATCAGGATTAGGAAAGATTAGTTAAATAAACACATTTAGGGTTTTTAGTTTATTTAATTTAGAAGAATGTGAATTAGGAGAATTAAATGGAAAGTGAATATTATAAATAAAGTAAGACCTTATTTATATGTAGTTGAAGTATTAATCAAATAGGTTATATTTAATTAATTGAATATGATGACTATTTTCAAGTGTATACATTTTGCCCCTCTTTGAAGTGATGTGTTTACACATTAC
Organism: Sequoia sempervirens; assembly: GCA_007258455.2. Lineage (NCBI taxonomy): Eukaryota > Viridiplantae > Streptophyta > Pinopsida > Cupressales > Cupressaceae > Sequoia > Sequoia sempervirens. The sequence goes on from VDFB02193867.1 coordinate 734,204,047, forward strand.
TTCAAAGAAGATTTTGATGTTGATGCTTAGACAATGCGAGATTTTGATGCCTGAGACGATGCAAGATTTCGATGCCCTAGGCTTTGAAATTTAGGTATTGATGGATACTATGCCCCCTCGAGAGATAAATCAGTGAATATAAGGATGTGAAAATGAAGTGTTGAATGATGTGATAAGTTTTGTGATGATGCAATGATGATCCAATGTCGATTCAGTGAATTTTTGATGTCAGAGATGATTTATCTCTCAAAATTGAGTTGCAAGCTCTTTCTTTGAATAGTTTGATTAATTACCCCTCCTTTTTCATAAAAATGGGAAATAAATACCACCATAATTCCCTCCATTTTACCCCTAAAAGGTGAAAATGGTAAAAATGGGATTCATTTTTACATTTTGAGTTTGGAGAAGTTGAAGATTGGAGAGCTTAGAGAAAGATGGTGATCCCATACCATAAGCATCATTTCGAGTGTCTTCACTAACCTGATTAGCCTCCTGCCTCTAAACCTATGGTATGCTTTACAAGAAACCTCTTTTTTAGTCATTTTATTTCCATTTAGAAGCATTTTGAATGTCATAGATAGATGTTGTAGCTTATGGGATGTCATTTATGCACTTTCGGGTGATGTTTTTGTCATTTTTTAGTGTTTTTCAGCATGTTTAAGAGTTTTGACGCCTTTGGGGTCCCAAATGGTGCCTCTTGCAAGGTTGAAATTGATGTTTTTGGGTGGTTTTAGAGTTTTGGTGCCTTTGGGGTCCCAAGTGGCACCTTTTGTAAGCTTGGAATTCAAGTTTTTGGCCTCCAACACTGTTTTGGTGTCCCAAGTGGTGCCTCTTGTAAGCTTGAAAATGGAGGTTTTTGAAGTTGAACTTTGTTTTGGTGCCTTTGGGGTCCCAAATGGCACCTCTTGTTGCCTTGGAAAGTTTTCATCTTTGTTTATTTGAGGTGGTTTAGCTTGTCGTTTGACCCATTTTGCGGGGTGTAATTGCAGAAAGCCCTCAGGGTGATGTTCGCAAGATGTCCTTGAAGTCTAGGAGTCATTGGTTTGTCATGTTTTGGATTGATTTCAGTCTGATTGCGGTATGTGTAGTGTTTGTTGATGTTTTGCATGATGATTTGATCTCATGATAGGCAAGAATCAAATGATAGAACCAGTGTTATATCATCCTCATGATAGGCGAGGAATGATAATAGGATTGATAGCATATCATCCTCATGATAGGCGAGGAACAATTGTAGGATTGATAGCAGATTGTCCTCATGATAGTTGAGGAATGATAGCTTGATTGATAGCAGATCATCCTCATGATAGGCGAGGAACGATAGTTTGATAGATAACAAATCATCCTCATGATAGGCGAGGAACGATGGGTTGATTGATAGCAGATCCTCCTCATGATAGGCGAGGAATGATGGGTTGATTGATAGCAGATCCTCCTCATGATAGGCGAGGAACGATGGGTTGATTGAATGAGATGGTGATTGTTTTGATTGATTTGATTTGAATGACAACACATTAGCTTGATTGACTGATAATCTTGATTGAACATGACATTGATTGACTGATTTGTGTTCATGATTAGGGAGATGGAGATGTACTCTAGTCTTGGGAGTGATTCTCAAAGACCTGGAACATCGTCCATTGGTTGTCATCAGACGACTCAGAGATTATCTCCCATTGTGGGTTGACTTCCTTGTTAGACATACCACAATATAGAATAAATAGAGGTTTATTGACAACTTTGGCAAAGAGATGGCACAGTGATCGTAATATGTTTCATTTACTAACTGGAGAGATGATTGTGAATATCAAGGATGTATATCGTATTCTACAGATCCCAGTGATGGGAGAGATAGTAGTGTATGATAAGATAGAGCAGGGTGGTACAACTACATTATGAATATTATGTTGAAATGATCATGTTATGGGCTGATGGATCCTGTGGATAGAGATGATTAGCAGATATGCTCCTTTACTGTGTGTGCTTTTATGGATTCATTGGTGGATTCCTTTGTCCTAATTGTAGGTCAAAGGGATTTTTAGCAAGTTGGGATCATGTGCTATCACAAATGATACTTGATGGTATGAGGTATGCCTAGGGATCATGAATGTTAGCCCACTTATATTGGGATTTGCATAAGGTTGTCTATTATGGGGCAACGAGTCTATCATGTGGTGTCACATTACTGTAGACCTAGGCATGGGAGCATATAGCTATCACTCGACCCATGGGAGAGAGACATCGACCACCAGGGAGACCCTATATTTTTAGTTATAGTGGTCCACATGTCCAACATAAGCTGGGCAAGGTTGCTTATTGGAGGCGGGTTCTAGATGATTTGGAGACTATCACATGGTGGCCATATTTGGATTATGAGCAGTGGCTAGAGGATTAGCTGGAGATTCCATATATGTTATTATCACACTATCTGATTGGGCGGACACATGCTATGGGTATCTGGAGGATCATGATGGGCCAAAAAGTGGCAATATGATGGGTATTTGTAGGGTATGTGGCTGAAAACTTTTTTTTACCCAAAATTGATGAAATGAAAAGGGTTTTTAAAGGATATTCTTAGCTTTCCACCAATATAAATTATGTTTTAATTTTAATTTAATAAATAATTATTATTCATTTTCTATTTGAATTACGACTAAAGTCTTGATTGATAGGCTGATTGAAAAACATCTATAATTTTCAAACAGTATCACATTTTTGGAATCCAAAACATGCATCACATTCTATGCTTCACATAATATAGGATTAAAAAAAGAAAAATTAAATTTCATGAAGTTTTGACCAAGTTAAGGTGGTTAGATGTATGAGTTTTTATAATTTTTAAAAGTTGTAATAAAAAATTCATAATTAATTATTTACTTGGAAAAAAATTACAAAAAAATATGCATCACATCCAAACATGAGTCCTCTACTTATGTCTAAAATATTATAAAAAAATATTATCATTTTATTGTGGTTAGGGTGGTTAGACAGACACCTACTTCTTATTTTTTCCCTGAAATTTAAGTACTACTACATTGAAATTTCAAATTTTCAGCAAATAGATTTTTATTTTTTGAAATAAACCTAGTATTTTAGAAACTAAACTCAATTTTCTATAGATTCTATTCTTACATATTTTTGAAATAATATAGATAACTTATTCAAATTTTTATGTCAAGTTGCCTAACTTTGATTTTTCTAAATTTTTTGCCACTTAAGGGCCTATTTTTTCCATGATGATCCTACACATACCCCTATGCTTGAGCACTACTTATATCTACGAGTATGTTGATAGTTTGGATGGGTCAAGGGGATGCCCCTAGGAGTTTCCCATTATGCACGGTGATGAAAAGATGTTATAGAGTGGGGCCCTTGTGTATCATATGAGGTAGCTTGTATAGAGTACTATACCTTGACCCCTGGTTTATGGGATTATGTTCTGTCTATTACAAATGTTGGGATGACCGAGGATTATTTTGAGTTATTCCACACACATCCCTTTCCTAGATTTACTCATTTAGAGGAGCTAGTACCGCTAGTTGATGGAGAGGGAGGAGATGACGAGGGTGGTGATGATGGTGGGGAGGGGGCTTGCAGAGGTGATGAGGGTGTGCAGAGGGTGGTTGTAGAGGTGATGGTGGTGCAGAGGTTGGTGGGGAGAGTGATGGTGGTGCAGTGGGTGGTGGGGAGAGTGATGATGGTGTAGATGACAGTCATCCATTAGATTTTGCAGTTCTGAGGCATAGGAGGAGTGTCACCATAGCTCAAGTGGTGCTTCCCAGGATTTAGATTGGGATACCTACAAATCAGCAATCAACATAGATAGCAACTTTGTAGGCAGAGGTTCAGTCGTTTCAGAGCGAGATAGCATAGGCTCAAGCACAAATTGGGTCCCTTCAGGATGAGTTAGGGTAGTGTCAGACACAAATTGATATTTTGACGGCTAATAGAGGGATAGATAGGCAACAAATACAACAGTTGCAGGCACAGATGATCATACTTACTTTAGAGAGGGATTCCTTCAGACACCGGATAGAGCATGTTGAGACCATTGACGAGAGGATACAACAGATGACACCATTTGTAGGTACAACATATTTCTTTAGAGAGATCAAACACATTTCTCAAGAGTTGAAATTTTATAGAGGTAAATATCATGAGTTGGTTCCTCCTGAGCGACGAGAGAGTTTTGCACAATCTCGTTCAGGAAGATCTCGTTCTCAGACTGTGAGCATGGGTGTCACACGACCATTGCTTGGAGATAGGAGAGATCCAGGTGCAAGTCCATCAGGTAGAAGGGGTACCAGTTCCATGAGAGCAGCAACATCTGGTGGGAGCTCGACATAGCATTTTGTGATGTTCCTTAGACATTGTGTATACACCTTTTTTGAGATTGAGGACATGTTTCCCATGATACGGTGACCTTTTTTATTTTGATGTATCTTATCCTATTTTTTGGATATCCTTGTACACATGGACATTATGAAATTTTTGATGATATATGATATGCAGTGGTGATTATGATGCATTTGATTTCCCTATTATGATATGAAATTTTGTGACTATATTTAATTTCTATGTGATGATAATGATTAGGCAATGAATGTATTTGTGATCATGATTATGCCATGTGATGAGATGATTATGATTATGCAATGTGATGTGATTTATGATGTGTAATGCAACGTAATTTGATTTATTATGATTACGCAATGTGATGTGATGATTATGATGTGTAATGAAAATGATGGAATGTGCATGACTTCAAATGTTCAAAGCCTTAAGCTTGAATAAGTGAGTCTGTCCAACTTCCAAAAGTTGTGGGAAAACTACAGTAGATTGATCTTTTAAGCTTCATAATTCTGACACATTTCCCAACCTTTTTGGAAATCTGAAGAGACTCACTTATTTAAGCATAGTGGATAAAATGATTTTGATGTTGAAAATTATATGAAATGTATGTCCTTTATTATTTTCTTTTGTATTTTATGATGCAAATATCATGATGGAATGTATGAATTTAAATGAAATGAGAATCTTTTCTAACATATGCCGATGATAATGCAATGGATGTGTAACTAAATGAGAATGATGTGTTTTTGGTTAATGTCCAGTGTACTCAAACCATTAATAATAGAGATGGCACCATTGTGAAATTGTTTCAACATTGAAAAAACCCATAAATACATATGCAATACTAACATGAATGTAGTCTAATTTAACTATGCAAATATTGTTTTCAAAAGTTGTCATTTGTATTAACCAATTTTTTGTGCTTTTTTTCATCATTGGGCCTTTAAAATGTTGAAAGTGAGTACAAGCATCAATGGCATATTTTAGACCAAGATGACCTGAGTACTACTTCCATGATGTTTTAAAATTGCAAGTTAACACAAGCATCTAAGTATAATTAAACCAAGATGACTTGAGCATCACTTCCGTAAACAAATAAGAGTTAATATTTTTCCTATGCAAATTTAGAATGTCATTAGTGATACTTTGTAGCGCACGTCTCGTGACAACTTGCATAGTAATAATGATAAATTCATAGACATCAGACAAAGAAAAATCATACTCCTTCCTTGCTCCTCTAGTTCGATACATCATCAAGGACTCGAGAGATATGATATAAAAAATCAAAGTAGAAAAAATTGAACTTTCGTGTTTAACGTGATAAACCCTTGATTCAGAAAGATCATCCATTTGAAGTTTGTGTTTGTAACTTTAGTCTAATGACTGTTTGCTTGTTGGTTCAAGCTCAAATTTTATTTTCTCCTAGTGAGTGCAGGATTTTTCCCCTAGTCCAATGTGAGACATGACCATGACAACCAAGACCTATCCTAAGGGCCTCAAGGGCTAATCAATAGATTAGCCTTTCCTACGTTATACACGTAGAGACCACGTAGTTCGACTGACGACACGACCAAGATTTACAAGACGAAAATATGAACATAGCGAACACCTAGAAGAGTAACCTAAAATTTCTTGAGGGATAATCAAAGATCACCCTTTCCTATGTTCAAAGCTCAGAGACGATGTAGTTTGAATAAAGACTATATTTTTGACTTTTTGACTTTTTGACCTATTTTTGGATTTTGACATGTTTTGAATGTTTTTGGGATTTTGATATGTTTTGAATGTTTTTGGGATTTTCAATTTTCTGACCTTCAGAATGTACAAGAATCCAATCTAATGCAAGACATTCCCCCAGTGTGATATGATAAGAAAAACATTTTTTTAGAATGGGCCAAGTAGTGTTAGGGGAGATCATGACACAAACACTAGGTCAAGTTGTGATGCAGACATGGATGCGTGATAGATGCAGATATGGAAGCATGATGGATGAATGATGAAAAGAAAGTTGCATAGCCCAAGATGGATGGATGAATGATATGAAATGACCGATTGAAGGAACAAGATGCCCCACAATAGAGATAATGCAACCATGGATAAATGATAGATCAAAATGAAGGATTCTTTGCAAAACATGTCACACAAGCAACATATCTTTTGTCAAAAGATTATAATGGTTGATTGATTAAGATACTAGGAATGATTGATTCCATAAGGCATGATGATGATAAGTACTTAGGATCACTAATTTCCTCTAAGTATGATAAGATTGATGATTGTTGATGGTTGATTGACAAAAGATATGATGGTTGGATAATGTTTTACAACTAGGCTCAAATATGATTTGCATGATAAGATTCAAGGTTGCAAAGGGACATGATGACATGGATTTTGATCAGCAAGGAGATATGAAATGGAAGAAAGTGAGGATAAAGATAATGAATGGGATGATCAAGATCAACTAGATAGGATACAAACATAATGCCCAAGTATTTTTCCCCTATTCCTCATCAAGACCAAGGAAGGGAAGAAATGATGTATTTAGAAAGAATGATGGAATATGGATAAGAAGAAAGATATGATATGAAAGATATGGATAAATAAAATAGGATAAGATATATGATGTTCAAGGATATCCTTAAATTTTTCAAGATCAAAGGTGGAAATGTAAGGAATGATAAGATGGAGGAAACTTGTCCCCCAAATGTAGAGTGCAAGAGGAACATGGAAAATAGGATATGGATGATAGGGAGATGGAGGAAGGACATAAGCATCAAGTTTCACAATCAAATATCCCTCTAATAAACCATGGCAATGGGGATTAGACTTGTAAAAGTTGTCCTATTAAAGGTATGATGAAAGAACTAAGGACTTATCCAAAGGTTTGGATTAAAGGAGAATGATGGGGTATGAATGTTGGATAATGGATAGGAGGTTGGAAGACTTGTTGATGGATAGATGGAAAGGATGGAAAGATCAACATTGGCACACACCTTGAAGGGTGGTGGAATGATGGAGGAAAAATAGATTTAGAAGGTGAAAGGTTTTTAAATGGAAGATTTGAGGAAGCTTTTGGATCAGCAAATTTGGATGCCAATTTAGGTTTGATTGCTTCTATGAGACTTTTAGGAATCCATGAGTTTTGAATTTGATATTTGCTTTGTGGGACTTTGTGGCCTTTGAGATTTTTCTCTTTGATTTATAGACCTTTGTGGTCTTGGAAATTTTTCTTTTTGATTTGATGGGCCTTTGTGGCCTTTTTTATTTTTCCTTTGATTTTGGATCAAATTTTATTTTGTTTTGGCATGGCTCTTTGAGGAGAAATGTTGATTCTTTGATACATGTGAATTTTGATATGAAATATTTTGAAATTTGGCACCAAAATTACTTCCAAGAGAAATAGGAGAGATGGATGGAGATGAATGGTATGGAGGTATCATGGATGAGTTGTTGGTGGTAAAATTTTGAGAGGGCATCAATGATGTGTACCTTTGTTGTCCTTGAGGAATAAGATATGGACTTAGGATAGATGGAAGGTTTAATGAACTAGGATGAGGACCTAGGATATATGGAAGGTTTGGTGGATTAGGATGAGGACCTCAGATAGATGGTAGGTTTGATGGACTAGGAAACTTAGGTGTATAACCAAGTCCATGGTAATATGGGTTTTCTTGAGCAAAAAGGGGTTCTAGGATGCCTTGTTCATGAAGGCCTAATCCTTTTCCTTTGTTGTTCATACTTTGACACATTTGTTTACCAATGGGACATGTGTTGTTTGTGAAACAAGATGCGAGTCCATTTTGGGGAGGATATGATATAGATGAAAGGATAGGTGTTGGAAGTAAACTAGAGTGGATGAAGGTGGAGGATCCCAATTGGTATATGTGGGGTTCATGGATAGCTTGCATAGGTGTGATAGGATCTTGACATGGGGATGATGGGGTACTTTGATCTTGACTTGGAAGAGGATCATGAGGTATAGAAGATGAAGTATCTTGCTCTTCATTAGGTGTGGAATCATCATGTGGTGGTATGGAAGGAATATCTTGATCTTGAGAAGGATGAACATCCTTGTGGAATGAAGGGATATCCTTAGATGGAAGCATATCTTGATCATCGGGTAATAGGACATCATTAGATAGGATGGAAAAATTATCATGCTCCTGGGATGCAATGAAATCATGAGATGATATGGATTCATTAGATGGGGTGAAAGAAGGACTTGGAAAGATAATTTTCTCTTGAGATGGAAGGGAGTCATCGTGGATGAAAAGTGAGAGGAGGAGATCATCATAGAATTCTTGAGAGATTCGGTCTTGGTCAAAGATTGGAAGAACTTGTGGAATTTTGGTATCATTGGATGAATTGGAAAGAATGCTTTGATCTTGTGGTGCAGAGGGGTCTATGATAGCATGGTTTATACTGAGAGATTGACATGAATCATCTGATGTAGAAGATATGATAGAAGAAGGTGGTTGTATGGAATCATTGACTTGGGTGAAAGAATCCTGAGATTTATTTTTGCTTATGGGAGATCATGATATATGCATGACATGGTAAGATTGTTCAATATCATTTGTGTTTGAGGACTGAGATTTGGGCTTCTCATTTAACTTTTTCAAAAATTCAAAGACATTGAACTTGGATGATGTAGTTGTTGGTGGAGAGGTGTCATGTCCATATTTCTGTTAGATGGATAGGAATAGATGTGTGGTAGCAAATGTATTTATGTGGTTGTTTCCCCTTGCATATCCCAGATTTGTTGTTGAAGATTTTTCATTTGATGAGCTAAAGCATTCAATTGATCCTCATCTATTTCAGCCATGGTGGTTTGGATTTCACTATTTTGAGTTTCAATGTTGGGATCTTGTTAAAATGGGCATACAAGTGTTATGATTTAGACTAAGTTTTGATCTAAGTTTGAAATAGTGCCAATCATTACAACTAAGTCAAATAGAATGAAAAATTCTATTGATTAGACTAAGTTTGATTTTATTGCATGATGTCATTTTGTGATTAAAGGATTAAAAATCTTGAAGATGAAACTATGTTGTACAAGCAAATATGTGATGGATATTGATGATTTAGGCACCTTGAAATGTTTAGATCTAGGTTTAGTTTGAAAAATTCCACTTTTATAGGTTGGTTTCAACACGTTTAGACTTCTAAGGTATCTAAGGAATGATCTTGGACTGAAAGTTTTGAATCAAGAGACGTAATTAAGGTACTCAAAAGATTGGAAAAGTCTTAGATTTTTACAATAGTACATCATGTATAACTCTAGATTATTTTTGCAAGCTCTCTTGTAAAAATTGAAGGTTAACTTCTTTCTAAAGTCGTAGAGCATAGACAAATGTTTTTGATGTTGTTTTGGACTAAGAGGTTTGATCTTTGGTTTTCTAACCTTGACCTTTCATGAAATCATCATGTAAACCACATATTCTGACTCTATTTTGCCTAAGGAATGGTTGAACACTACTAAAAGGACTAAATTTCTAAAGATGGATGGACCTAAGTTACCGACTTATCCACCTCAATGAATGTAGTTCTGAATCAAGGTTTTCATTTTCAAAATGTAACATTTTTTATGGTGTTTTGTTTGAGTTTCATTTTGAAGGCACGTCAAGTAGAATATACACTCCTAAGGTTGTGTAAGACTGTATTCTTTTAGATTCCATGTGGGTTTTACCCCAACCGCACTATCTTTAGTGGATGAATTCAGAAGCTTGGTTGCACAGGCTCCCCCTTACAGTGCACTCTCTTCTCAGGCCAACCAAGTTTCTAGTCCCCATGAAACTACCATGGTGAACCAATCACCTCTACTAAAAACTACGAGAAGGTGAATGCCTTGGCAACGACCGTTGTTGCACCAAAGAATAGATAAAGGATTTTTGAAAATCTACAACAAGGGTTTTAATGCGAGCATTCCATTCATGGGGGATGAACAATGCGGTGAGAGTCCCTTTCAATCCATCTTGTCAGAGCCATCCACATGATACTTGAAATTTCCTCAAGTATCCACATTTATATCCCAGTTGGAAGTCACTTGGCCTTAACGTGTTACCGGTTGGGTTGTTCCCTTCGGTGATTACTTTTTCCCACAAGGTAGGCCCTCTAGGATAAACAAAAGCAAGCAAGTATACCCATAGTTTGATCACTATTTATTTCTCATGAATAAAGAGATAAATCATGCCATATACTCCACTTACACTCACACATAAACAAGAATGGATCTAGCTTTTTGGATCACCTAGTTAAGGGGAGAGCATATGCCTACCATCCATCACATACAAAAGACATGGTGTTCATTAACTTGTTAATTAAGCTATGTTCCTAACTTAAACAAAAGGAAACATGATGTTTATTATCCCTTTACTTAAGCTACGTTCCTATCTTAACCAAAGGAAATGAGTAAATAACGTCCAACCCTTGAAATATGTTAGTAGTTTATGTTTTGAGTCTTTGACAATGAATCTGGGAAAACCTACAAATACACAACACAAAATGTGAGTTTCTGATTTTGGTGAAAAACTGCAAGAGGTTCCAAAATAGAGACAAGAGGTGCCAGAACAAAGACAAGAGGCACCAACACTCAAAAAATAGTGCAGAATGGTCTCAAAATAGGTGAAAAGGGTCTTGGAACAAGATGCAAGAGGCACCAAAACTCTGACAAGAGGTGCCAAAACAAGTACAAGAGGCACGAAAACTCTAAAAGTGTCCCAGAATAGGTGAAAACAGTCTCAGAACAACTTGCAAGAGGTGCCCAAATAGGTGCAAGAGGCACCAAAACTCTAAAAGTTGCCCAGAATGGTCCCAGAACAGGTGAAAATAGTCTCGGGACAACTTTGAATAGGCGCCAAAATAGGTACAAGAGGTGCCAAAACTCTTAGAAAAATCCAGAATGGTGTCAAAATAGCTAAAAATGGTCTTTGCATTGCTTGCAAGAGGTGCAAAAATAGATACAAGAGGTGCCAAAACTCTAAAAACAACCCAGAAATGCCTTGAAATAGCTCAAAATTGCCTCCAAACTAGTGCAAAATGTTCCCAAGTCATAAACCTTGAACCTACAATCATGAAATCATCAAAAAAGTTAGCAATAAGTGAGGCAAAGGCCCCATGGTGGGTGCCATTTTGTCCGTGTGTCGAATGTGTAGAGTGGATTCTAGTGTCAACACAAGCCTTAATGAGACAATTTACTTCCTATCTTAACTAAAGGAAACAAGTAAATAACGTCGAGCCCCTGCAATATGTTAGTAGTTTATGTTTTGAGTCTTTGACAGTGAATTTGGAAAAACTTGCAAATGGACAACACAGAATGTGAGTTTCTAATTTTGGTGACAAACTACAAGAGGCACCAAAATAGAGACAAGAGGCACCAGAACAGAGACAAGAGGCACCAAAACTCTAAAAATAGTTTAGAATGGTCTCAAAATAGGTGAAAAGGGTCTTGGAACAAGATGCAAGAGGCGCCAAAACTCTAACAAGAGGCGCCAAAATAGGTGCAAGAGGAACCAAAACTCTAAAAGTGTCCCAAAATGGTCCCATAATAGGTGAAAACAGTCTCAGAACAACTTGCAAGAGGTGCCAAAACTCTAACAAGAGGTGCCAAAACAAGGACAAGAGGTGCCAAAACTCTAAAAGTGGCCCAGAATGGTCCTGGAATAGGTGAAAACAGTCTCAGGACAACTTGCAAGAGGCGCCAAAACTCTCAGAACAAGCCAGAATGGTCTCAAAACAGCTAAAAATGGTCTTTGTACTACTTGCAAGAGGAGCCAAAACAGATACAAGAGGCACCAAAACTCTAAAAACAACCCAGAAATGCCTTGAAACAACTCAGAATTTCCTCCAAATCGGTGCAAAATGTTCCGAAGTCATAAACCTTGAACCTACAACCATGAAATCATCAAAAAAATTAGCAATAAGTGAGGAAAAGGTCCCACTCTGGGTGCCATTTTGTGCATGTGTTGAATGTGTAGAGTGGATTCTAATGTCAACACAAACCTTAATGAGATGATTTACATTCAAAGTTTGAAACAAGTAAAACTACTCTATTCGTAATACAATCAAACCTTTCAAATATTTATTATTTTCCTCTATTTCTAGGGATTTATTGAACCGTTTGGCCCTCAAATTTCTATGGGCACAAAGGTTGTTAAAATGACTACCTAGAAAATGATATTTGATGCTTAATATGCAAGCTAATATGATTTCTATGTGCAAATGTGTGGTGGAAGGATTAGTGGTATGCAAATGTGTGCTGGAATGATTAGTGGTATGCTCCTAAATGAAACAAAATGATGGAAAGGATAATGGATGCAATGAAAAATGAAGGACGATGTTGATGATAGATGAAGAAGTGGAGATGAGTGAGATGATATGAAACTAAAATGAACTATCCATGATTATGCATATTCTCAAATACAAACATAAAGCAAACTAACCTAAAATGTAACTATGATTTTTTGGGGATGATAAAATGTAACCATGAAGCAATTAATTAATCTAAGATAAGAATGCAAAGTAACACATGATATGAAAACTAAGTATAAGACTCCATGAAAGCTCCAAGATCCTACAAAAAACCTACATGGTAACATTACTCAAAGTGTGGATGAAAAACGGCATTCTAACACTATTCCAATTTGTATCTCAAAATAGCATTATAACATTACTCAAAAGGTGGATGATAAATGCTAAGGCAAGAGGGTGTATTTATAGGGTTTCTCAAGCATTTTGTGAGGTGGCACCCATCAATGGTCTAGATTCAAAGGAGAAAAGATAGATGGTGGAGATGAAAGGAATCAAGATGTTGTCCCTTGACCAAGGACAACATGCCATGTGTGTGAAGAGAATCCCTTGACCAATTGGAATCATGCCAAATGTATGGGATTCCAAGTGTGTGAAACAAATACCCATGTGCTCCAAATTTGTTGGAAGTGTGGGGGAATAAAGCCATGTGCTTTTTCTCATTGGTGGAAGTGTGTGAGGATAATTCTAATTAATAATTAGGCTTATTTATTTTCATGTGACCTTTAAGAGGTGGCACACAAAAAGTTGTAGAAATGTGCTCTAATTCTTAATTAGGATTAGGGGAGATTAATTAAATAAACATTTTTAGGGTTTTTAGTTTATTTAATTTAGATGAATGTGACTTAGGAGAATTAAAAGGAAAGTGAACAATATAAATAAAGTAAGACCTTATTTATATGTAGTTGAAGTATTAATCAAATAGGTTGTATTTAATTAATTAAATATGATGACCATTTTTAGGTGTATACACATCGAGCTGCATGCCATCATCTAGCTCATCATAAAGACATATGATAAGGTTTTTTAGATATCACCATACTGTTGCATCAAGCCACACAACATCTAATTCTAATATAGAGAATTTTCCTTCATTCATTCTCTGTCAAACCCTAGAATCAAATTATGTATTCAATGCATTCTCCTATTCATTTGATCTCATTTGATATTTTGCAAATTGTGTCACTACTTAACAAATCAAATCTTCATCAACATTGGTCACAGGTGCAGTTGGACCAATTAATTCCTTCTCGAGTGTTGGTTACCACTTGAAACCCTGTTCACATTGAGTTAGCTGTTTGTGATTACTGCATTCAAATTTGGGCCATCGATCTTCTTCATGCCACGATCCATAGGCTCCCGTTCATCCTCATATATTTTAAAACTTTTCCATTGGATCAAATACCTTTAATCATGCACCTTCAATCTCCACCAACTGATGATCACTATTGGATCAATCACCTTTTGATCTTTGTTTCTAGTCTCTTTCATACATCGCTTTCATATGTGGAGTCTACTAGGAAACACGTGCAAATTCCATTATCCCGTCGAGCTCTGACATTGGGCCCAATAAAACCTAGATGTCATCCATTTCATTGTCACACAACTCACAACAATGATGCGAGTTCGTTTGTTGATCAAATATTTTTCTGCCACTTGTGATCACATGTTATCATTCGCCATCATCACCTTTACTTCTCTCTTTGCTGGGTCCCATGATCTTCATTGATGGTCAATATCCATCCACTATGGATTAATCTCCACCATACTCTGCTGACCCAATGAGACTTAGCTAGGATCCTCCAAAAAGCTTAGCAGAACTGATGGGCATTGTCAGATCACTTTAATTGCAACTATTGATCAAGCACCATTGTTGATGGCCTTGATGCAATCATTCACTTCTATCTAGTTACTGGGTCCCACAGTCGACATCATACTCCTATCTAATTTCTCAAGTGGTCCCCACCAACCACACAACATCCATGTCACTATCGTACAACTGACATCACCATCCATGTAGATAAGGTCCCACCAAGACATGCGTCCACCACTTGTGCAATTCTGGAGCATCAAAAGAGAATCTATAATATTCTCAACAAGTCTCCTGAAAAAGACTTAAATATTAACTCCCTTGGAAATGACTAAGTTACTTCAATGAATACATCACCCAATACATCATTCCAATGTGGGGTCCACATGTTGTCGTTATATTTCCACATCATCACCATGTCATAGCTTCATAATCCACAACAAGGATGTGGATTATTGTTTACTCAATCTCATCAAACCACGTGTCAGCATCGTCATTATGGCTGGGTCCCACATGGAGTGCTTCATTACTCCTTATTGCTCCATCGCTTAGTCACCAAAAATCTTAACTTAAGAACCTATTTGTCAGAGGTTGTGAACTTTTGAAAAACTGCGACATAGTGATAACAAAGAGAGTCTTCTTCCTTATCACTCCATTAGCTAAGTCGCCAAGTCGGAAGGTTACGAAACTCTAGAACCTCATGAAATAGGTTAAAAAATATTGGAATCCCATGACTTAAGAAATATTATGGCTGTTGAATATTTATCGGGTTGGTAAACATAGGGAAAAGGGGTCAGTCATACCCATGACTTCAAAGACATAAGTTGTAACTTATGTGACCTGTAACCGCCGATAGATAGTGAACAACAAAATAGAATTTTTTGTTCACGACACCTTGACTATATACAGATTAGGGTTTGTCTATAAACGTCTAATATCACCCAAGAATAGAATTAATTCATTTTTTGGAATGTCCATCACTTTCTCGACCTACAAATCATATGACTGGAATGCTCTCAAAAAACTCATCATGAATCTGCCACTCGATTTTCCATTAGGACCACTGCTCTCTAATCCATCTTTTGTCATCATGCCAACAAAATCCTTTTCCTGATTTTCCTTTTTGACATCAATGACAACTATATGCACTTGAGCATAGAAGATATGCACTTCTCCTCTGATTCCCTTCTGAGATCAATGAAAACATATTCCAACAATCTCTCCCTTTGTTATTGATGGAAAAACTTAAATGCTCAATGGTACCAATTAATCAATTCAACATTTGTACCTGTATCATTCTTTACTTTCTCCTTCTATTGCTTCTTTCTCCAATGATCCTCTTTGAGAATTTGCATTACTTTCTCCCCCTTTGACATCAATTGAAAAGGGATCACTCCTCCTAAAATTATTCTCCTCCTTTGACATTCCTTCTCCTTTTCTCATCCTTATGCTCACTTCTTCTTCCCTATGCTCAAATATTTATCTTAGGTCACCATACTATTGCAGCCTTCACTTCTTAGCATGGAAAAGGGACTTACCTCCCTCTTTGACTGATACCAATTGAAAACATTTTTTTTCTCTTGTACTAATTGCTACATTCGACCTTTTTACTACAATGGAAATACCAAATGCTTCAACTACTCTATACCAATAAAAAATATTTGATTCCAGTTGATGTGACATTACATACTTAGCACCAATTAGGTCTGATATCAATTATAGATACTCTGATTCATGCTCTATGCCAATTGAATCATATACTTGACACCAATTGATGATATCATGTCCTTATACCGATTATCATTCTGATACCAATTGTGAATGTGTTCACTTTATGCTATGTACAAATTGATATCGTGGACTGCATTGTATCAAGTATAACATTAATTTGATACCTATAGCAGCTCCCCCTTAGAGGTTTCTCCATACTCTTCTGCTAGTCTACTCATGCGTTTTCTTTATTCCAAGTTTTTCATTTCATCTGTACCAACTAAAATAATCATACAATTGATCTACTAACTAAAGCAAGTCCCCCTGAGATCATGCAACATTTTCTTCTCAGCAAACTCGACCATTTGCTTCCTTTTGTGCTCTGTACCAACTAGACTATTTTGAACAAACTTATAATGGTATGATACCAATTTGAAAAAAATATACACAGAACAATTTTCTCTTAGCCATAACTCTTCCTCTTGAAGGCAAGAAGAATTTCTCTTGTTAGAGCATCTATGCCACCTTTTCTTCAATAACTGATACCAATGGTTGATATCAATTTTTGTAGAAAACTCTCCACCATCTGCTAATTTTCTTACACCTTGACATGCATTTCAAGGAGCGAGAATGTGACCATAAATCTACAGCCATCAAGTCATTAGAAATTTATAAAACATATTTTACCTGAATTGATCTCTCCTTCATTTCTAGGGATGAATGAAACACCAATTTAGCTCCCCTTGGACTCATACCCCATCACTACAAATTAGTGATGTGAGGAAAAAGAAACCTCATGGAGTGCTACCTGCTAGTCTTTCTCTCTCCAAACCATCTTGTACACCTTTTATATATTAGTCTTCTTTTCAATAACAAGTGAACCATTATTCACTCTAGAAGATGTATATTTCCTTGTATTCTTCCTCTTGCTTTGTACTGCTGGTCTCACAAGATCTAATATGTAGTCTTTAGCTATGTGACCAAATTTTTCACACTTTTAGCATACTACATGCATAAACCTTACAGGAGCGAATGAATTTATATTTGCATATTTTGTACTCCTTCTAGTTGCAACTCTACAATCTCTAGCTCTACAACCAAAATGATTACAGGTATCATAGTAACCATTAAAACATGGGGAGTACCTAGTCATAGCATTCCTCTGAATATTATGAGGTCTTCTTTGATTTGGCTTCTTCATGTATATCATCCTTGTAACCATTTCTTTGTCAGCTCCCTTAATATGCTGCATCTTTTTTAATTTTTTAGAAATTGATTTCTCCACCTTCTTATTTTTTGCGGCCATCTTCTTTTGATAATTAGGATTTGAATAATTATTATTTTTCTTGTTTGGAGTAGGGCACTTTTCTTCTTCTGCCTTCTTCTTATTGGCAACAGTCTTCTTTTCTTCTTTTTCCTTCTTCACTCCAGTAGTGTCTTTTTCTAATCTTCCATTTCCAAAGGTATTTTCTTTGGAACAACTCATCCAAGCTTTCTCATTCTTTGTGTAGCATCTTTCTTCTAATTTAAATCTATCATATAAGTTTACAGAAGTATCGGTGGGGGAACTCATTCCTTTCTCAAATCCAAGGCCAACCTTCTCCTTAGGTTTAGATGGATTTTGTGATTTTATCAGTTCATATAACATCTCAAAGCCACCTTTCAGCTTTAAGCCTTTGTCAATCTGTTCCTTATATTTCTCAAAATATCTTCTTAGAGCAACTATCTCTGCTTCTAGCTTCATTCACTCATCTAATTTAGACTATAGTTCATATTTAACTACATCTTCTATCCTTTTAGCTTCCTTAACTTGTGTTTTCAAACTAACTATCATTTGGTTAGAATCTTCAAGGCTTTTAGTTATTCTACCTATCTCTTTTTGTGCATGCAACTTTGTTTCTTCATTCTCCTTCAAAATTTAAATCTCATTTAGAGCACAAATGAGTTTACCTTCAAGGTCCACTTCTTCTTCTTCTTTACCAATGGTTTCAGCTCCTGCTTTATCTGACCTCTCAACCTCTTCATCAGAGGTCATTCCAAATTGATCACCCCCATAGAAACTTCCATCTTCATCATCTGATCTACCATTTACATAAGATGATCCACCTTCTTCATTTATGTGAAAATTATTTTTACTATCCTTTTCCTTATCAAAATCATTTACTTCATCATAAAAAAATTTAGAAACAAAATGATTGTGATTACCTCTATGTTTCTTGAAGCCATTTCTTGATCTTCTGAAGGAATCAACTTTCTCTTCACTGGGCTCTTGTGATCTAGAGGTAGATGTTTCTTCTTCATCACTTCTTGTTGCAACTTCACTTGTACTCAGATTTTCAAATTCACTTTCATATTTCTAAGTCAATACCTTCATTTCTTCTTTACCATTATCTTCATACATTCTCTTCAACTTGTTCTAGACTTCATGTGTTGTTTGACAATGCATGACTTTAACCAATATAAAACTTGACAGTCCACAAAGAATTATCTCTTGCTATAGAATTATCCTCATATGCCTTCCTTTCAACTTTAGTTATTGGAGGTGCAATAGGAATTGTCTATCCATTTACAATTGACATCCAAACATCAAATCTTATGGATCCCAAATATCTTTTCATTAACAAGATCCAAAAAATATATCTTGATCCATCAAAGATAGGTCCATCATATTCAAGTAAACTTTCCTAAATAACTATTGTGTTCATTGTACCAAGATCTACCCAAGCTGATTAAGCTTCTCCTCTGGAATCTGGGGCTCTGATGCCAATTGTTGGAACACAACGATCTACTGAGAGGGGGCATGAATTAGTAGATATTAAAAATTTAACTCTTAAAACCTTTTGTATAGACTACTTTCTTTAACCCTTAATGTGTAGATATTAATCATCTAATACAAAAATATGCATGCACACAAAAACATCACATAACACTAGATATACATGGAAAACCTTATATGGGAAAAACCATGGTGACAAAGCCTGTTTGAGTCTACTGTTCAAATCCAGGGTTACAATCCAAATCTTTGTTACAATTCTTCTAGGGATACAACCCAAGCATGCAAAAATACCCTAATCTGAGCTACAACTCAGTATAATGAGGCTACATCCTCTTAAAGACTACAAATTCATATACGCATATAAATGGCTCTTCATAAACCTTAGATGCATCATTACATACAACACATTCTTGCACTTACTACAACTTACTTTATGATGTTGAAGCTACACTCTCAACAACACACACCTATTCTGCACTCTCCTCAACACATAGAACAATCACTATTCTACCTTGTTGTAGTACACCTCTTCACTATGAATGCAAACATCTAGAGGATGTTCTATATTACAGTCTAGGACCTTTCAAATTCATTCACTGTTTACTACACTTCACTCTCTCTTTCTTGCAGACTTACTGCATCACCCCACTCTGCCTATCTTTGTAGTATATACAACAAGATGCCACTCTATTCAACACTATATACAACTGCTCACTATTCTTTCTATACATGTATAATTTTTTTCACCACCATATGCACTTTCCAACCTTATACACATACAATAGATACAACATCTAGTTGTTCTCTCTATTTGTGCATACTTATTGTAGACCTCTTGCATCAACAATATTAAATTATCTTCTTTTTCAACCAACCTGCAATCTCTACCTCAAGATTCTCTCAACAATCAAGATCATCTTCAACTTATGATTAAGGTTTTCATCATATGCTAACTTCACCAGCAAGTTACCTATACATTGAGCTACACACCATCATCTAGCTCATCATAAATACATTTGATAAGGTTTGTTAGATATCACCATACCGCTGCATCAAGCCATACAAAATTTAATTTTAATACAAATAATTTTCCTTCATTCATTCTTTTTCAAACCCTAGAATGAGATTATGCATTCAACACATTCTATTGTTCATTCAATCTGATTCGATCTTTTGCAAATGTGTCACCGCTTAATGGATCAAATCTTCATCGACATTGGTAACAGGTGTAGTTGGACCAATTAATTCCTTCTCCTATGTTGGTTACCACTCAAAACCCTCTTCACATTGAGTTATTCATTTGTGATTACTGTTGATGGTGTTTTCTGCACAACAACTCAGACAGAATACAATATCCTATCTCTCTTGAAAGGTAATCTTCAACAATAAATTACTGAAAATTACCCCAAGGTCTCTCGGGTGTTAGGTCATAACAATGCATAAAACAACTCAGATAATCATGTGAAATACTGGTAATCACAATCGGACCTTACTACAAGCAAATAGTATCTTTCAATTTATCAGATTTGACAATATGATGATCTTAATCCTAAATCTAACCGAATAATAAAGAAACAACAAAAGATAGGGATGCAAGGAAGTGATAAGATCTAAACTACTGAGGGGAAAAACAATGCAAATAACATATATCTGAAATGGACCTATCTTAAATAACCAATTCTTATTCGACCCACAAGGCAATCTTACAAGAACGGTGCAATCTTCTGAGGAATCCAGATTTTCAAATCATAGACATGCATCTACAATCGAACTTAGGTACATTAAATATACGGTCCAGGTTGACTTTACCAGCCTAATACAATCAGATAGTTACTTGGAGTATAGACCAGAGATAGCTACAAACATTCCAAATATGAAATTACAAACATCATTTATCCAACTAAAACTAATTTATTTCTGAATACTGAACCCTAAATCTTCAAGCAATTTAAAAGATAGAACAAAGGAAACATGCAAGAGGAGATAACACAAATGATTTCACCAGGAATAACCACAATGTCTTCAATTGTATTAATCACCAGAAAGTGCTGCAACAATTCAACTGTTCTGAATATAGTGTTTGCTTCAAGAAACTTTAAAATACTCTAACTATAACTCTTGCTAATCTCTATTACTGTCTTGCTAGTGTCTAAAACCAAGGTCTAACCCTTACAATGAGGAAAGAATGCCTATTTATATCAAATTCCCCCCAAAACATGTCAGCCTAGCCAAACATTTTACAAAAATAACAAAACCGCCAAAATAGGTCGGCCCAGGAAAACAAACTAAGGCACACATTTAATGCCATCATACAAGTCGGCCAAAGCACAATCCCCAAGGAAGTCCGGTCCAATGCATGCCCTATGATAATAGGGAAGCACAAATCTCGGAATGAGCATTAACTATTACTCCCTTTATCTTTCTTCTGCACTGGCGACCCTTGGACCTTCAAAAATATTCTATCCAGCTCAGCAATAGGTGGCAATGGCAAAACCCTGAGCCGATATTTAATTGAATCTATCTCTTCCTTGGACCGTTTGATAATTTTATTCCATTCTTCCCTGCTGGCCATGTACCTATCTATCACCACCAAGTATGTGGCTACATCATCAAGTAAGTGGGCGGTGACAGCTCCATCAGAATCTGGGGCATAAACCTCATGCCACCACTCCTTTAATTGCTCAAGGCTCAAATACTTGGGAGCTATCTTCTTCCTCCCTGTCATCACCTCAAAGAAGGCAATGCATCCATCATAAACTGCTGTAATGTTGCCATCAACTGACTTCCTTCATTTTTGTATCTTCTTTAATGCCTTATGTCTGATCTGCAATGCCTCGAACCACTCCCATGGTTCATCCAATCTAGAAGAGAGAAGGATTCCATCCTTGGCTAACTATTCCTTTCCATGCCCCAGGATAATCCTCGAATTCTGCAATAAGAGATCTATGTCAACCTTATCCTGAGACAAGATGTGCTCCAACAGTTCTTTTGCCCAGACTGCATCCTTGCCCACAGAAAAGATCTCTTTGATAGCCTCATCCCCTTTCATCTGGACATCCATCAGCCAATCAGTGGCAGCTTGAGCGGAGGCCTTCATCTTTTCAATTCTGGAGATTGTCTCCTTAGGCAGAAAACCCGGAGTAGTAGAAGAGGAGGGGTGGAAAGACTGTAGAGGCTTCATCACTTCTTCCAAACTCTTCCTCAATCTTTCATTCTCCCTCTTCAGCTCTTGCTTGGTCTGAGTCTCCCTTTTTAGTCTATCAACAATTACGGCACTAGACCCCTCAAATTCCTCAATATCCTGCTCCAGGGAAGCCGACCCAAGGTTAATAGTTTGGACATTGTAGTCCTGGCCTGTAACATCATCTCTTGTCTTATCTGCTGCAGGGGTGGCGACGTGAACTACCTTGTTGTGAGCCTCATCTCTTTCCACCCGGGAGATCACCTTAGCAGCCTTCCTCTTCTTTCCTTTGCCAATCTGGGACAACATTTCATCCCAATCTAATGGAGTGTCCTCAACAACCACCTGTTTCTTCCTGGCAAGCTCCTTCTCCAACCAGTCCGGAGCCACAGGGTCAGTCCAGATTTCCTCTATCCTAGTTTCTTCCGGTCCTTCTATCGCTTTTTCCTCCTCTGCCATTGCAACCTCGACCTCCTCCTCAGTTGTTACTTTGTCACTTTCTTTCTCCAGACTCTGCTTGGCTTGGTCGACCCCCTCAAACCCTAATTCTGGAAGTACCGGCGATGGAGCCCTAGCAGGGATGCTTTCCTCCGGCTTTGATGATCCGCGGCCTCCTTCACTCTCCGGGGAATCCTCGTATTGCACCAGCGGAGAAGTGTGTCTCTCTTCTGCTTCTGCCTCAAGCTCAACCGCCTCACTGTATAGTGTCCCCTCCTTGAACTACTCTGCCTCCCCGCTAATTCCTTGCTCATCTAGATTCTCCAGTTCTGGTGCACTTGGCGAAGGAGAAACAGGCTTATCCTGCTCTTCAACTGGTAATGTTGGGGAGGAATCCTTCGGTTGTGCAACATCCTTGGGAGAAGGAGTTCTTGATCTCCTGGTATAAAACTTTGTTTTCTCACCCCCTGAACTCTCCACATCGACAATTGGAGGTTCATCCTCCGAAACGGTCTGATCTTTCTTCTTAGCTATCCTTGTAGTTCTTGTCTTCTTGGGCGGTGGAGGAGCATCCTCTTCTTCATCCTTCTCTGTTCCTTCCTCATCCGAGGACTTGCTAATCATCAGGATCTTCCACCTACGCTTGCCAATTGGTTTCCTCTTCGTCGCATGTCCAGCTCCCTTAGGACCTCTAACTTTAATCTTGAAGGGCAAAGTTTTAGCTGATTTCCCTTTGGGGTCCTCTTCCGCCGACTCCTCAGAAGTTGACATGGGGTTGAGATTCCCATCAAGTCAAAGGTGCAAGTTACTTTGGCATTCTCCAATTCCCAGACTTTGTGCTTAGCCCAAGAAAGGGTAAACTTCAACACAGGAGCCATCAGGTCCTCTAACTCAGTCACTTTAGGTTCACTCCAGTCAATGTACGCAACTGACCTGTCCTTTATGGGCTCGTAGACATGGTCCTGAACCAATTTTCCATCATCATCAAGCTGATCCAGAATCAGCTTAACATTGTATTGCCTAATAGCCCCTACAGTCAGCCTGGAATACCTTTTCTTTCTTGCATCGAGGTCATCTTAGATATTGACCCAATAGTCCTCTAAATCATCCCTGTGTCTATATTCCTTGGTGGCCCTCTTCTGGGCCTCTCCTGTTATATCAAAATTTTCTCTCTTCGAATGGAAGGAGAATCCATAGGCTGCCAGTTCCTCGCCTGCAGTGTGAGCTGATTGAATAGATGGGCACATTTCTCCCACACCAATCCCAAGAGGGAAGTCTCCTCCGAATCCTGTCTTATGCTTTTCTCTCTTCACAACTGCGTTAAAATCACAAATCTTCCTTACAACCTCTAGTAGCATGATGTGGTCAGTTGGATACCGAGGCAACCTATAAGGGGCAGCTGGACATTCGTCAACCCAGAGGTAGGTGAATGTAGGGAACTGGATAAACCATGCTCCATAATTCTTGATTAGTCCCTTAGCTCCGTCGGATAATCTGAGGTGCTCAGTATTTTGAAGTGTCTGAGTAATGTGCATTGTAAATGCATCATTCACCCTCCTATAATCCTTATGTCCCAAATGCAGCTCCGGATAAACTTCATAGATAATGTCCTGTCCAATGGTTCCCCTTGGAGTCAAACCTTTGTAGGGATAGGAGATGGCCAGAACATACATAATGTAAGAAGACATGTTGAACTTCTTCGCCTCCAAAAAATTTCTCAGCTGTTTGTCAATCTCCGCACTAATGAGCCCTGCCCAGTGATAGTTTGTCCCCTGACTCATCTTGGTGATCACATGGACCATCCAATTCTCTAATACTCTTGCAGTTTTCAATCCGGCCACCCTGCTCAATAGCGTGATGGCATCATATATGTCAGACCTGAATTTTACCCTATGCAGTTGCTTGGGCAACTTGGAATGGTGAGATTTTGGCTTCTCCAGCCATGAATTAATGATCTGCTGAGCTTTGACTGGCTCATTCTCATAATAGGTCCTGGCAGTGTCAATGTTCAAAGCACAGACCGAAGGAAGATTCGGCATGCTGAAGGTTCGCACAATGGAGGCCAGACTGAAGTTCGCCAAGACCCGTCCCTCAGTGCTGACTACCATTTGGGTATCAAAGTCATATTGTCTAGCACATTCTAGGATCAACTCATAACACTGAACCGTTGGAGGGAACCCTGCCATGTGCACTAACCTAGAGTTCATCATTCCTTGTCTCAAAGCTGACTAGTCCTTCTCAGCCGTTATTTGTTTGAACTCCTCATACCGCCATGCGCCAATGTTGGTACTCGATACATCAGCCCACACAGAGGATATCTTACTTTCTGGAAGCTGGCTCTTCATATCCAGCCTCAACCTTTCAGTCTCCGAGATTAAAGACGCCCCTGCACCACCCTTGGATTTCTCAGCAGTGGCTTTGCTTGATTCGGCCTACACATCCAAAAATCATCATTAGAACCCAATTATTATTCATATTCCAGTTCAAAGGGTTAGCACAAATCATCTAAATCCATCAAAATCCATGGCTAACCACTAATCTATCGAGATCCGGAGAAATCAGATAGTCCGAGAAAATCGTGCACACCAGGAAAATACCGTCAGGGCAGAATTTCAGAGAAATCTGACCCAGACGGATTCCTGCTGCCAAAGCATCGTTAATCATATAGATCATTAGTGCAGATGGAAAACCAAAGGATAATCATTAAATTCATTCATTTACAACAAGAAATAAACATTAGAAAATCATTCCATTAATCCTATCATCGAAATATCAAAAGAACAAAGCCAGACAGGAAATCTAAAAAAATCCAGAGAGAATGAATTTTCGCGGACAGCTTCAAATGCACCGGAAATAACCCCAGCCCGCGGAATAAGCCCAAACCAGGAAAATCCGAAGGCGAGGAAATTCTGTGACGACCTCAGAAACCCGAAAAATGATAAGACGCAAACCAAAACTTCGAATGATCACTAGATCCTCCCTACCCGAGCTCGAACGATCTCAAAAACTGACAATAAGCAACAAGACTCAGGACGCAAAGGATCTAGACCCCTCGAAAGCACGCAAAGGCTGAGTCTCCCTATCAAATAAAGATGCCCTAATCCGAATGACCAGACCACCCGCCATTAAAACAATAACAAGCTTTAAGGTTTTAAAATATCGGTTAAGGATTTACCTAAAGCCCTCTAACCTGAATAAGATAGGGGAAGCCAACATGATACAGGGCAAAAGCCACTCAAGCTCAATAAAGCCTTCGTTCTGGGCCGAACACCAAAGGGAGCCCTAATTTCACGCGATATCACATTTCACGCCCAAAACAAGCAAGCAACGCGACCTAGAATCCCATCTAAAGGATAAATGTGCCATCTCATGGACAAATGGAGTTCGCAAGGTACGAAAAATAGGGTTCCGTAATAAAACGGACCAGACCCTGACTCTATAAATACGAAATCAAAATCAAATCAAGGGCCGACCCAAATCCAACGATACCTAAGGCAAGAAACCCTCAATCAATATGCAAGCGATCAGAAGGGCAATGAATACATACCATGGATCAAAGCGAACGGAATTCAAACTCAGAAAATCGACCACGCAGCAAACACGTCCAAGCAATGAAAATACTGGCACCAGAACTCAAGAAATCTTCCCGCAAACAAATCAAGATTGATTCTCAAAGCTCAAATGAGATTTCTAAATCGCCAGAGCAAATCAAGTGAATAGGTGAACTCAGAATGATGCTCAAAATGCCCCAAATTCGACCTTATACCCGCCTGAGCAAAGGTACCTCAACCATTAATGCGCGACAAGACATTTCTGACAAGTCCAGAAACCCAAGCCCAACACGAAATTTTAAAAAATCCCAGAATGCGCAGAAACACAGATTTCCCAGAAATGCAGAAGCCGGGGAAATCAGGAAGATCGGGATTTTGGCAGAATCCGGGAAAATCCGATTAGATCGGAAAATCCCGAAGTAAGGCAGAAACCCGAAAACGGAAAATCCTGCTAGAAACGGACAAGGAACCAGGGTCCGGGAAAATCTACTAGAGATGGAAAATCCTGAATCCAGGTGAAAATCCGGAGTTGGCCAAAAACTCATTTAAATCAATTCCATCCTCAAATAAGGGGTCAAAGCCAGCAAGACCAACATGTCAAGACCCCAAAATAATAATTCCAATAAGCCCAAAGGTCAAAGACACAAAAAAAAAGGGTCCCTACTCCAAGTGGGGAGTGTGTGTAAAAACTGCACAACAAATGGCGACTCTGCTGGGGAAATGCTCTTGAGCATTTCGATGACAAACTGGAATCAAGAACCCAAAACTCATGGTTCCAACTCAGGTACCCAGCCACTCTCTTAAGTCAGAACAAAGAAATTCCCAGCCACTCGAACATTCCTATACCGGGGTCTAAGTGTGTGCACATGCATATATTTCCTACCCTTAGTTGCGAGAAGAAACAGACTTGGTATGAACAGGCTACGTAGAGATTCTTACTCTAAAAGTAACCTGGATAGAGCCTCGCTGCCAGTCAGGCGTCCATAGCCCCGACGAGGTTATCGTTGTGATCCTCCTGAACATAGCTCTACTGCCAGCCAGGCGTCTATAGCCCCGGTAGAGATACTCAGATTCCCCTGATAGGTTGAATTCAGACCTCATGATCTTCACTATATCTTTTTCTTCTTTTTTTTATTTCTTTTCTTTTTACCCACATCATTCAACCTATGAATAGTGAAATTCATACTCAGGGCTGAGGACCACAATGGCACTAGAGCAGAAAATGATTTTTCACCTGATCAGACCTTATAAGGAGCCCTCACAACTTCAGATATATTAAAGATTAAAGGTATAAGACCCCTAATATATTCCTGTTCAGACCGACTAGAAACCCTTCGTTTCAACCTAAGGACAAGTGACATAGGTTAAAGAATTCATACCATGGTATTCTAGAAAAAAGAGCAAAGTTTGTAAAGGAAATACCAAGAACATTAGACAGGCTTTGCCACCATTACCATACAGATGCACCCACAATCCCCAAAAGAGAAAGAACCAACGACAAGAGCAGCACCAACCAAAACAAACAAACCTAAGCAAACCTACTCTAACCAAAGCAAGCAAACAAACGAAAAAAGCAACCTAAACTAACTATTTACAAAGCAAAGAGCTGAAGACAACTCAAGAATGGAAATAATGTTTCAGATACTGCCCATTGACAGGCAGTGGTATGTCTTCTCCCGTGAGAGTCCTCAGACGGAAGGCATTATCTCCCAGTATTCCAGCAATCTGATATGGGCCCAGCCACAATTTATCAAATTTTCCATGACTCCCTTTCTGATCATGAGGTTTATCCCAACACAAGACAAGGTCAGAAATTCTAAAAGCCTTAACTGTTGCTCGCCTATCAAACCACCTCTTGACTACCCCCTGGTGTTTGGAAAACTTTTCAAGGGCATTGTCTCGTTTTTCCTCAAGGTGCAATAATTCTGCCAACCTAGCTTCCCTTCTATCACCCTCATCATAAAACTGGTTGATAAACTGTAGAGTTGGGATTTTAAGTTGGATAGGGAAAACTGGTTCGAGACCGTATACTAAATGATAAGGAGAGGTACCAATGGAGGACTTAACTCTGGTATGATCTGCCCAAAGAGAAAATCAAAGCTGGGTGTGCCAGTCCTTTGGGTTCTTCTCTAACAGTTTTCGGATGACAGTCAACAAGTTCTTGTTAGAGGATTTAGCTAGACCATTCCCCTGGAGATAATAATTTGACGCAAACTTTACAACAATACCATGATCAAAGGCCCATTTTGAGAATTTCAAAGATGCAAAGGCAGGACCATTATCACACACAACAGCAACAGGACATCCAAACTGATTAAGAATAGAAGATTCTAAAAAATCAATTACTACCTCTGATGTACACTGCCTACAGGAAAACGCTTCAGTCCATCTTGTAAAGTAATCAGTTATAGTGAGAATATACCTATGTCCTACAGAAGATGGTGGATTGATGGGGCCAATGAAGTCTATACCCCATTGAGCAAAAGGTTTTACCTCAATCACCGACTGGAGCGGAAGTAGTGCACACCTTTCTCTTGTTGCTGCAGTTTGACAAGTGTGACAGGTCCGGAAATGATGATGAACATCCTTGAACAGTGTAGGCCAGTAATACCCTACCCTCAAAATATGATTCACAGTAGCAATGGCAGAACCATGACCAGTACCATATTTCTCATGGAACTCATTTATTACTCTTTCAGCTTCCTGTCTTCCAAGGCACCTCAAATAAATACCTTTGTGATTCTTCTTGTATATGACAGCTCCTTTTAGCATGAAACCATCACTTTTCAACCTCAAGGCTCACCTCTGGACTGCATTAAGGTGAGCTGGAGGTCGTTGATTCAACAAATAATAAACTACATCATCATACCAGCCCTCTGGGGAAACTTCTTCAACATTATAGTTATGAACAGACAATTCAGGGCCCATCTCCACCATAGTTTGGGTGAGTCCCTGTCCTCTTACCAGCTTCATGGGTTGGATCTCAATGTCGTACTCCTGTAACATGGTCACCCATTTAGCTCTGTGCTCCCCTAATTCATTCTGCATCAGCAATAACTTAACTACAGAATCAGGAACAATTGCAAACACCTTGTTTCTGAGGATATAGTGCCTGAATTTCTTTACTGCTCGCACGAGGGCATATGATTGCTTCTCCACACTCGGATACTTCAGCTTAGCATCCTTCAATGGTGCACTCATGAAGGCAATGGGATGCTCATTCCCCTCACCAGAATTTTGTGTCAGCATTCCAGCACATGAGTGGTCTGAAACAAACGAATAGATATAAAAAGGTTTGTTATAGTCTGGACTTACCAATACTGGAGCATCAGCAATGGCCCTCTTAATCTCTGCAAAGGCCTCCTTTTCTTCTGTAGTCCACTCGATCTTGGCATCTTGTTTTAACATAGCATTTAATGGCTTCACAATCTCAGCAAATCCAGTGATGAACTTCCTGACAAAGTTAATCTTACCGAAGAAAGACTTCATCTCTTTTTTGCTGGCAGGTGGCTGAATTTTCAAGATGGCCTCCACTCTCTCCGGATCTATAGCAATCCCTTTCTCTGATATCACGTGCCCCAATAGCTTGCCCTCTGTAACTCCAAAGATACACTTCTTGGGATTCAAGGAGATGCCGAATTCCCTGCACTTCTGGAACACTTTATACAGATCTGAAATATGATCCCCTCTGTTCTTTGAAAAAATAGTCAAATCATCCATGTAAATGATGATACACTTCCCTATGATGTCCTTAAAAGCAATGTCCATGGCTCGTTGGAATGTGGCTCCTGCATTGATAAGCCCAAATGGCATTCTCCTGTAGGCGAAGGTTCCCCACTTAGTCGTGAAAGCTGTCTTGTGTCTGTCCTCATACTGGGCCATCACTTGATTATACCCAGAATACCCGTCCAGAAAGGACATCATCTGAGATCCATTGACCACTTGAAGCACTTCATCCAGAGAGGGAACTGGATAATTATCTTTCTCTGATGATCTATTCAGATTCCTGAAGTCAACGCAGAGCCTAATTTCACCATTCTTCTTTCTTACCGGAACCAGATTTGCCACCCATGTTGAATGCCTGACAGGAAATATGATTCTAGCAGACAATAATTTCTGAACTTCCTTCTGTATGAGTGGTTCCAACAGTGCATTAATAGGTCTCTTTCTCTGTCTAAAAGGTTTAGCCCCCGACTTTAAGGGTATAGTATGAGTTATGATGGATGTATCATAAGTCTTCAAGTCTTCATAACCCCATGCCACTATATCTGGAAAATCATGTAGGGCTCTGATTATTCCCTGTCTTTCTTCAGGAGTACAGACCTTACCAATGAAAACATTCTTTACATTATCTTCAGTACCCACATTGTGAGTATCGCACTGTCCACTAATAGATTCCTTTTTTGATTCTTGTTCCTGATCCCTGATTTTGTCCATATCAAAAATTCTCTCTAACTGTACCATTCCCCTTGGAATAGTGTTGGACTTCAAATTTAGCACACCCTCTAGATCCAATTCTGCTTCTTGAGGTTCTGTTCATCAATGATCTGTGAAGCAAAGACATCTGTGTTTGTGATAAAGTCCAGGATATGCTTATCATCCTCGAACACCTAAAAATTAGTCACATTGTCAGGAACCGAAGGCACCGAAGTTAATTCGACAGTAAACTTCTTCAATCCTGACATAGATAGGGGCTGCAAAGTGCTGGCTGCTTGGGCCAGAGAATCGGCAGTTTGATTCTTCTTCCTTGGGATCAGTTGGATATTAAAAGCGTCAAACCCCTCGATGAGGTCCCACACTCTATGCCTGTAATTGGTCATTCTCCTATCGTGACACGCATACTACTTTTTTACTTATTTGACTACTAATTCTGAGTCACCGAAAACTTGCAGAACCTTGACCCTTTTCTTGAGTGCCATAAAGAGTCTATGAATTAAAGCTTCATATTCTACCACGTTATTTGTGCAATATTCTGCAGTGGTATTTCTCTTCATTCTATCTTTTGGTTCATCAGTGTTAAAGGCCTTCCCATTTACCACAAGTTTCTGACTTTCGAACCCTTCTTGAAGATTCTGCACATCTGCCTTAACTGCTTGAGCTGGATTCATGCATTTCTGTACTTGTTTTACTACTGTCTGACACATACAACACTCCAACTCTGAGTGAGAAGCATCGTGGACTCTACACCAATTTGGTAAGAGTAACTCCTTAAAGCTTGTCCTCCTTCCCAGGTGAGTCTGGTTCTCCATACATTGCTTAATAAACTCCTAGAAATTGTCCAATAAGCTGATCTGTTTGTCCTCAGGTTCTTCCTCTTCAATTAACTCTGTCAGAACCTCAGTATAGCTGGACCCTGTCCCAACATTAGCTGGCATCGTATGCAACATCAACACCTCCTCTGCATCTGATTCTTCATGTTGAGCCGATAGTAGGTAGTTTCCCATTCCAGCCTCTGATATAAGGACTTCTGTTGAAGTCTTCTGGTATTCTGTTATCATGTACTTCATTCTAGGCTCCCTCTCGATTTAGATCTGATTAGGCACACCTTTCCAAGGCAGCCACATGTGAGAGTGGTCAGTAGACACATACCCATTCAGAGCCTTGGTAAAATCCCGTCCTAGGATCAGACCGTATGCATCAGGGATATCAGCTACCTGAATATTAATGACCTATTGGATTCTTGGATCTGAAGCTATCTGCATATGGATCATGTTGAGTTCCCCTACCACACTCACTTCGGTTCTGTCCAACTGAGTGACCTTCTTCTAGGAATCAGCGGGTGTAATTCCTAGAGCCCTAAAGACTCCAAGAGGCATCACATTGGTGGAAGCACCATAATCTAACAGACAATTGTGAAGGTTCTTACCAAAGATTCGGACTGAGATCATAAATGGTGGAGTTTCTGTCTTTCCTTGAAACAAAGTGGGTTGAGTGTCCATTTGGGCCACTTGAGTTCCATCCTTTTCTTTTCCTTGGTTTCCAGGAGGCGGGTTGGTTCTAATTCGGATCTGATTTTGTGTATTCACAGACTGAAAACTGGAAGTCTGATGGACATGCTCACCAGAAGAATTATCCAATGACTTTGAATGTGCATCATAGGTGCCTAAGATAGCCTTCCTAATTGCAGGAAACCTTAACAACTCAAATGCAGAAAGGTTTACCTTTAGTTTTTTGAATTCCTCTGCAACATATGAAACTATCTGCTCCTCACTCATATCAGTAGAAACTTCCCTAGAAGGTTCCTCTGCCTTCTCCTTGCTTACTTGAATAGCCCTTTCCTTCTGTGGTTCTGTTTGAGCCTGTCTGTCCTTCGAAAGGTACTACTTGGAGACATGTGGATAGGACGAATTATTGCTAGCATTAGGATCTGGAGGGGTATTGAAGTTGTTGGGGGGAATGGAAGTGGTGAAAGGTCCGCCAGGTTGTGGACGTCTATGAGGCATATCCCTCAACCCTTGTCTCTAAAACATCTGTACTTCTTCAATATAAGCTTCCTCCTGATTGAGGGGGCCATTGTCATTCATCGATTCTTCATCAAACAATTGAGGAACTTCATCCCCATTACAAATCTGATATGTTTCCTCTTCTTGGGATTCAGGTTCTTCTGGTACATTTTCCTTACTGGCTGGAAAAGGAGCATGGTTTAATACCAGCACAAAAGAATCATATGAGTTGGAGGGAACAATCTCCTGCCCATTCACATTATTCTCTACCTCATATTGAAAAATGGAGGCGGCAGTTTGGAACTCTGGACATTCCAATTCTGAATGTTGGCTCGTTTTGTGGAGTCTACACCACCCTGATAAGGCCGCTTCAGCTAGGTACATGCCAGTAGGAGGTTTGTCTTGACTGACTGGCTGGTTTGCAGATTGATTGACAATCTGATTAGCAGGCTGATCCAATGGGGTGGGGACTCCTCCATTATTGGGCCCTGTATTCCAAGTTCTATTCTGTCCTTGTGATGACCTTTTATCAAATCCTGATCCACCTCCTTGACCTCTATCGAAGTTTTGCCTTCTATCATTATTGAAACCTCTGTCCTGATTATAACCTCTATCCTGATTATAGAAACCTCTGTCATTACGCTGCCCTCTGTCAAAATTCTGTCCTTATGAAAACTTCCTGTTCTGATTAGATTGCATTCCCTTCTGAGCAGCTTGCAATTGGCTGTTCTGATTTCTCAAGTAAGTCACCTCTACATTTAGCTTCTTTATTTATTCAGCCATTTCATCAATCCTCTCCCTGTTTGAATCTCGATAAGGAGGTTGACTTGGGTTACTTTAAGGAAGGACAGGTATCGTGGCAGATCCCAAAGACTGATGCAATACCTCAAAATTTTGCAAGTAAGCAGGGAAGCCATTCGGTTGGGACTGGTACATAGGCTGGTTAATCTGTTGTTGAGGGAAGTTTGCCACAGGAGAAATCTGGTTCATGGGGTGACCAGGGTGTGGTACCATAGATAATTGAGGGATTGGATTCATGATTGAGGTATGATTGGTGAGAGCCTGATTTACTACCTGAATCTGGTTGGGGTGTGCAACCGGTCCCAGGGAAGGTAATGGCCCAGTCAAATGCTATCTCAGATCCGTACTGAGCTTGACAGCCTCTGTATAAGCATCAGCCAAGGTGCCTGGAGGGTTGGGTCTCCATTTCAAAAAGGTTGATGTCAAGCTATCCAGAGCTTCATAATAGACCCCCAGGGTAATACCATCATCTAAAACATACGGGTCTTGTAATCTGGTGAACGCACGATGGAACCTATTATTGAAACTGGCTATGGGTTCATTAACCTCTCTCTTGACTTTGATGAATTGTAAGTATAGCTCATTGGCACTGATGGGTATTCAGAACTTCTGCAAAAAAACCTTTTCAAGGTCACTCCAATTTTGAATCGAACCAGCAGGGAGATGGTTATACCAGTAAAAGGCTTCTTCTCCTAGTGAATAAGGGAACAACCTACAGGAAACATCCTCATGGAAAATTCCTCTATCTTTAAGGCAGGTTTGGAAAATTCTTATATGTTCTTTTGCAGTCCTATTTGGGTCATTAGCATGGAATTTTGAACAGAAATGCTCAGGGTTCTTAGGCATTACATTGTAAGCATTGAAGGACAAGGGGGACGGATTGTTAGCGAGGAAAGCCATTAGTAAGAGTGGAGGTGGCGGTGGTGGTTGGTTATTAACTGGCTGAGGCTATTGGATGGGGACAGCTTCAGGGATGGGTATAGCCTCAACTTCAGGATGTGAAGATGTAGATGATGTTGGTGAAGGGATAGGTAATGATGATTCTCCCCTATGTGAGGATGTGGATGATGTTGGTGAGGGGGCGGGTGATGATGATTCTCCTCTCCCTCTAGTCCTTCTTGACCTATTGGGAAACTGAAGTTCCTCTAAATCTTCTTCTCTGGTGGTAGATCTGGTATTTCTCCTATATATCTCTGGAGAGATGGCATTCAAGAAATGATCCAGTGTGCTCATTCAGCCCTCCTTCTAGCGCCAATCTGTTGATGGTGTTTTCTACACAACAACAACTCAGACAGAATGCAATATTCTATCTCTCTTGAAAGATAATCTTTAACAATAAATTGCTAAAAATCACCCCAAGGTCTCTCGGGTGTTAGGTCATAACAATGCATAAAACAACTCAGACAATCATGTGAAATACTGGTAATCACAATCGGACCTTATTACAAGCAAACTGTATCTTTCAATTTATCATATTTGACAATATGATGATCTTAATCCTAAATCTAACCGAATAATAAAGAAACAACAAAAAATAGGGATGCAAGGAAGTGATAAGATCTAAACTACTGAGAGGACAAACAATGCAAATAACATATATTTGAAATGGACCTATCTCAAATAACCAATTCTTATTCGACCCACAAGGCAATCTTACAAGAACGGTGCAATCTTCTGAGGAATCCAGATTTTCAAATCATAGACATGCATCTACAATCGAACTTGGGATACATTAAATATACGGTCCAGGTTGACTTTACCAGCCTACTACAATCAGATAGTTACTGGGAGTATAGACCAGAGATAGCTACAAACATTCCAAATATGAAATTACAAACATCATTTATCCAATTAAAACTAATTTATTTCTGAATACTGAACCCTAAATCTTCAAGCTATTTGAAAGATAGAACAAAGGAAACATGCAAGAGGAGATAACATAAATGATTTCACCAGGAATAACTACAATGTCTTCAATTGTATTAATCACCAGAAAATGCTGCAACAATTCAACTGTTCTGAATATAGTGTTTGCTTCAAGAAACTTTAAATACTCTAACTATAACTCTTGCTAATCTCTATTACTGTCTTGCTAGTGTCTAAAACCAAGGTCTAACCCTTACAATGAGGCAAGAATGCCTATTTATATCAAATCCCCCCCCAAAACATGTCGGCCTAGCCAAACATTTTTACAAAATAACAAAACCGCCAAAACAGGTTGGCCCAGGAAAACAAACTAAGGCACACATTT
>VDFB02193867.1:734239767-734319986 GCA_007258455.2 Sequoia sempervirens
TTACAAACATCATTTATCCAACTAAAACTAATTTATTTCTGAATACTGAACCCTAAATCTTAAAGCAATTTAAAAGATAGAACAAAGGAAACATGCAAGAGGAGATAACATAAATGATTTCACTAGAAATAACCACAATGTCTCCAATTGTATTAATCACCAGAAAGTGCTGCAACAATTCAACTATTCTGAATATAGTGTTTGCTTCAAGAAACTTTAAAATACTCTAATTATAACTCTTGCTAATCTCTATTATTGTCTTGCTAGTGTCTAAAACCAAGGTCTAACCCTTACAATGAGGCAAGAATGCCTATTTATATCAAATTCCCCTCAAAACATGTCGGCCTAGCCAAACATTTTACAAAAATAACAAAACCGCCAAAACAGGTCAGCCCAGGAAAACAAACTAAGGCACACATTTAATGCCATCATCCAAGTCGGCCAAAGCACAGTCCCCAAGGAAGTCCGGTCCAATGCATGCCCTATGATAATAGGGAAGCACAAATCTTGGAATGAGCATTAACTATTAATCCCTTTATCTTTCTTCTACACTGGCGACCCTTGGACCTTCAAAAATATTCTATCCAGCTCAGCAATAGGTGGCAATGGCAAAACCCTGAGCCGATATTTAATTGAATCTATCTCTTCCTTGGACCGTTTGATAATTTTATTCCAGTCTTCCCCACTGGCCATGTACCTATCTATCACCGCCAAGTATGTGGCTACATCATCAAGTAAGTGGGCAGTGACAGCTCCATCAGAATCTGGGGCATAAACCTCATGCCACCACTCCTTTAATTTCTCAAGGCTCAAATACTTCGGAGCTATCTTCTTCCTCCCTGTCATCACCTCAAAGAAGGCAATGCATCCATCATAAACTTCTGTAAGGTCGCCATCAACTGACTTCCTTCATTTTTGTATCTTCTTTAATGCCTTCTGTCTGATCTACAATGCCTCGAACCACTCCCATGGTTCATCCAATCCAGAAGAGAGAAGGATTCCATCCTTAGCTAACTGTTCCTTTCCATGCCACAGGATAATCCTCGACTTCTGCAACAGGAGATCTATGTCAACCTTATCCTGAGACAAGATGTGCTCCAACAGTTCTTTTGCCCGGACTGCATCCTTGCCCATAGACAAGATCTCTTTGATAGCCTCATCCCCTTTCACCTGGACATCCATCAGCCAATCAGTGGCAGCTTGAGTGGAGGCCTTCATCTTTTCAATTCTGGAGATTGTCTCCTTAGGCAGAAAACCCAGAGTAGTAGAAGAGGAGGGGTGGAAAGACTGCAGAGGCTTCATCACTTCTTCCAAACTCTTCCTCAATCTTTCATTCTCCCTCTTCAGCTCTCACTTGGTCTGAGTCTCCCTTTTTAGTCTATCAACAATTACGGCACTAGACCCCTCAAATTCCTCAATATCCTGCTCCAGGGAAGCCAGCCCAAGGTTAATAGTTTGGACATTGTAGTCCTGGCATGTAACATCATCTCTTGTCTTATCTACTGCAGGGGTGGCGACGTGAACTACCTTGTTGTGAGCCTCATCTCTTTCCACCCGGGAGATCACCTTAGCAGCCTTCCTCTTCTTTCCTTTGCAAATCTGGGACAACATTTCATCCCAATCTAATGGAGTGTCCTCAACAACCACCTGTTTCTTCCTGGCAAGCTCCTTCTCCAACCAGTCCGGAGCCACAGGGTCAGTCCGGATTTCCTCTGTCCCGGTTTCTTCCAGTCCTTCTGTCGCTTTTTCCTCCTCTGCTGCTGCGACCTCGCCCTCCTCCTCAGTTGTTACTTTGTCACTTTCTTTCTTCGGACTCTGCTTGGCTTGGTTGATCCCCTCAAACCCTAATTCTGGAAGTACCGGCGATGGAGCCCTAGTAGGGATGCTTTCCTCTGGCTCTGATGATCCGCGGCCTCCTTCACTCTCTGGGGAATCCTCTTATTGCACCAGCGGATAAGTGTGTCTCTCTTCTGCTTCTGCCTCAAGCTCAATCGCCTCACTCTATAGTGTCCCCTCCTTGAACTGCTCTGCCTCCCCGCTAATTCCTTGCTCATCCAGATTCTCCAGTTCTGGTGCACTTGGCGGAGGAGAAACAGGCTTATCCTGCTCTTCAACTGGTAATGTTGGGGAGGAATCCTTCGGTTGTGCAACATCCTTGGGAGAAGGAGTTCTTGATCTCCTGGTATAAACCTTTGTTTTCTCACCCCCTGAACTCTCCACATCGACAATTGGAGGTTCATCCTCCGAAACGGTCTGATCTTTCTTCTTAGCTGTCCTTGTAGTTCTTGTCTTCTTGGTCGGTGGAGGAGCATCCTCTTCTTCAGCCTTCTCTGTTCCTTCCTCATCCGAGGACTTGCTAATCGTCAGGATCTTCCACCTACGCTTGCCAATTGGTTTCCTCTTTGTCGCATGTCCAGCTCCCTTAGGACCTCTAACTTTAATCTTGAAGGGTGAAGTTTTAGCCGATTTCCCTTTGGGGTCCTCTTCCGCGAACTCCTCAGAAGTTGACATGGGGTTGAGATTCCCCATCAAGTCAAAGGTGCAAGTTACTTTGGCATTCTCCAATTCCCAGACTTTGTGCTTAGCCCAAGAAAGGGTAAACTTCAACACAGGAGCCATCAGGTCCTCTAACTCAGTCACTTCAGGTTCACTCCAGTCAATGTCCACAACTGACCTGTCCTTTATGGGCTCGTAGACATGGTCCTGAACCAATTTTCCATCATCATCAAGCTGATCCAGAATCAGCTTAACATTGTATTTCCTAATAGCCCCTACAGGCAGCCGGGAATACCTTTTCTTTCTTGCATCGAGGTCATCTTTGATATTGACCCAGTAGTCCTCTAAATCATCCCTGTGTCTATATTCCTTGGTGGCCCTCTTCTGGGCCTCTCCTGTTATATCAAAATTCACTCTCTTCGAATGGAAGGAGAATCCATAGGCTACCAGTTCCTCGCTTGCAGTGTGAGCCGATTGAATAGATGGGCACATTTCTCCCACACCAATCCCAAGAGGGAAGTCTCCTCCGAATCCTGTCTTATGCTTTTCTCTCTTCACAACTACATCAAACTCAAAAATCTGCCTTACAACCTCTAGTAGCACGATGTGGTCAGTGGGAAACCGAGGCAACCTGTAAGGGGCAGCTGGACATCCGTCAACCCGGAGTTAGGTGAATGTAGGGAACTGGATAAACCATGCTCCATAATTCTTGATTAGTCCCTTAGCTCCGTTGGATAATCTGAGGTGCTCAGCATTTTGAAGTGTTCGAGTAATGTGCATTGTAAATGCATCATTCACCCTCCTATAATCCTTATGTCCCAAATGCAGCTCCAAATAAACTTCATAGATAATGTCCTGTCCAATGGTTCCCCTTGGAGTCAAACCTTTGTAGGGATAGGAGATGGCCAGAACATACATAATGTAAGAAGACATGTTGAACTTCTTCGCCTCTAAGACATTTCTCAGCTGTTTGTCAATCTCTGCACTAATGAGCCCTGCCCAGTGATAGTTTGTCCCCTGACTCATCTTGGTGATCACATGGACCATCCAATTCTCTAATACTCTTGCAGTTTTCAATCCGGCGACCCTTCTCAACAGCGTGATGGCATCATATATGTCAGACTTGAATTTTACCCTGTGCAGTTGCTTGGGAAACTTGGAATGGTGAGATTTTGGCTTCTCCAGCCATGAATTAATGATCTACTGAGCTTTGACTGGTTCATTCTCGTAATAGGTCCTGGTAGTGTCAATGTTCAAAGCACAGACTGAAGGAAGATTCGGCATGCTGAAGGTTTGCGCAATGGAGGCCGGACTGAAGTTCGCCAAGACCCGTCCCTCAGTGCTGACTACCATTTGGGTATCAAAGTCATACTGTCTAGCACATTCTAGGATCAGCTCATAACACTGAACCGCTGGAGGGAACCCTGCCACGTGCACTAACCCAGAGTTCATCATTCCTTGTCTCAAAATTGACTGGTCCTTCTCAGCCGTTCTTTGTTTAAACTCCTCATACCGCCATGCGCCAATGTTGGTATCTGATACATCAGCCCACATGGAGGATATCTTACTTTCTGGAAGCTGGCTCTTCATATCCAGCCTCAACCTTTTAGTCTCTGAGATTGAAGACGCCCCTGCACCACCCTTGGATTTCCCAGCAGTGGCTTTGCTTGATTCGGCCTACACATCCAAAAATCGTCATTAGAACCCAATTATTATTCATATTCCAGTTCAAAGGGTTAGAAAAAATCATGTAAATCCATCAAAATCCATGGCTAACCACTAATCTATCGAGATCCGGAGAAATCAGATAGTCCGGGAAAATCGTGCACACTGGGAAAATACCGTCGGGGCAGAATTTCGGAGAAATCCGACCTAGACGAATTCCTGCTGCCAAAGCATCATTAATCATATAGATCATTAGTGCAGATGGAAAACCAAAGGATAATCGTTAAATTCATTCATTGGCAACAAGAAATAAATATTAGAAAATCGTTCCATTAATCCTATCATCGAAATATCAAAAGAACAAAGCTAGAAAGGAAATCCGAAAAAATTCGGAGAGAACGGATTTTCGCGGATAGCTTCAAATGCACCGGAAATAACCCCAGCCTGTGGAATAAGCCCAAACCGAGAAAATCCGAAGGCGAGGAAATTCCGCGACGACCTCGGAAACCCGAAAAATGATAAGACGCAAACCAGAACTTCGAATGATCACTGGATCCTCCCTACCCGAGCTCGAACGATCTCAAAAACTGACAATAAGCAACAAGACTCAGGACGCAAAGGATCTAGACCCCTCGAAAGCACGCAAAGGCTGAGTCTCCCCATCAAATAAAGATGCCCTAATCCGAATGACCAGACCACCCGCCATTAAAACCATTACAAGCTTTAAGGTTTTAAAATATCGGTTAAGGATTTACCTAAAGCCCTCTAACCTGAATAAGACGGGGGAAGCCAACATGATACGGGGCAAAAGCCACTCAAGCTCAATAAAGCCTTCGTTCTGGGCCGAACACCAAAGGGAGCCCTAATTTCATGCGATATCACATTTCGCACCCAAAACAAGCAAGCAACCCGACCCAGAATCCCATCTAAAGGATAAATGTGCTATCTCATGGACAAATGGAGTTCGCAAGGTACAAAAAATAGGGTTCCGTAATAAAACGGACCAGACCCCGACTCTATAAATATGAAATCAAAATCAAATCAAGGGCCGACCCAAATCCAACGATACCTAAGGCAAGAAACCCTCAATCAATATGCAAGTGATCAGAAGGGCAACGAATACATACCATGGATCAAAGCGAACAGAATTCGAACTCAAAAAATTGACCACATGGCAAACACGTCCAAGCAATGAAAATACTGGCA
This sequence comes from Sequoia sempervirens, assembly GCA_007258455.2. NCBI lineage: Eukaryota > Viridiplantae > Streptophyta > Pinopsida > Cupressales > Cupressaceae > Sequoia > Sequoia sempervirens. The sequence continues at coordinate 734,245,135 of VDFB02193867.1, forward strand.
CCAGAACTCAAGAAATCTTCCCACAAATGAATCAAGATTGATTCTCAAAGCTCAAATGAGAATTCTAAATCGCCAGAGAAAATCAAGTGAATAGGTGAACTCAGAATGATGCTCAAAATGCCCCAAATTCGACCTTATACCCACCTAAGCAAAGGTACCTCAACCATTAATGCGCGACAAGACATTTTTGACAAGTCCGGAAACCCGAGCCCAACACGAAATTTCGGAAAATCCCAGAATGCGCGGATACACGAATTTTGCGGAAATGCAGAAGCCGGGGAAATCAGGAAGATCGAGATTTTGGCAGAATCCGGGAAAATCCGATTAGACCGGAAAATCCTGAAGTAAGGCAGAAACCCGGAAACAGAAAATCCTGCCAGAAATGGACAAGGAACCAGGGTCCGGGAAAATCCGCCAGAGATGGAAAATCCCGAATCCAGGTGAAAATCCGGACTTGGCCAAAAACTCATTTAAATCAATTCCATCCTCAAATAAGGGGTCAAAGCCAGCAAGACCAACATGTCAAGACCCCAAAATAATAATTCCAATAAGCCCAAAGGTCAAAGACACAAAAAAAAGGTGTCCCTACTCCAAGTGGTGTGTGTGTGCAAAAACTGCACAACAATTACCACATTCAAATTTGGGTCATCGATCTTCTTTGCGCCATGATCCATAGGCTCTCATTCATCATCATATCTTTTAAAATTTTTGCATAAGATCAAATAACTTTAATCATGCGTCGTCAATCTCCATTGACTGATGATCATCGTTAGATCAATCACCTTTTGATCTTTGTTTCTTGTCACCTCCATACATTGCTTTCCATATGTAGAGTCCATCAAGACACATGTCCAAAGTCTTCTATCCCATCGAGCTCTGACATCAGGCCCACACAAACCTACATGTCATCCATGTCATTGTCACACAACTCACAACAACAATGTGAGTTGGTTTGTTGATCAAATCTTCTTCTGTCACTTGTTGTCACATGTTATCATTCACCATCATCACCTTCGCTTCTTTCTTTGTTGGGTTCCACCATCTTCATCGATGGTCAATATCCATCCACCATGGATTAATCTCCACTGTACTCTGTTGACCCAACATGACTTAGCTAGAATCCTCCAAAAGCTTACCAGAACTAATGGGAATAGTCAAATCACCTTAATCGCAACTGTTGATCAAGCACCATTATTGATGGCCTTGATGCAATCATTCACTACCATCTAGTTACTGGGTCCCACATTTGACATCATACTCCTATCACATTTCTCAAGTGGTCCCCACCATCCATGCAACATCCATGTCACTTTCATACAGCTGACATCACCATCCACGCAGATAAGGTCCCACCAAGACACGCATCCACCACTTGTGCAATTCTGGAGCATCAAAAGGGAATCTACAATATTCTCAACAAGTCTCCCCGAAAAGACTTAAATATTAACTCCCTTTGAAATGTCTAAGTTACTTCAATGAAGATAACAACCCAATACATCATTCCAATGTGGGCTCTACATGCTGTCATCAGATGTCCACATCATCGCCATGTCACAACTTTTTAATCCACAACAAGGATGTGGATTTCCATTTACTCAATCTCATGAAGCCACATTTCAGCATCGTCATTATGGTTGGGTCCCACATGGAGTGCTTCCTTACTCTCTATTGCTCCATCGCTTAGTCGCCAAAAATATTAAATTAAGATCCTCTTTGTCAAAGGTTGTGAACTTTTGAAAAATCATGACATAGTGATAACAAAGAGAGCCTTATTACTTATCACTCCATTAGCTAAGTCACCAAGTTGGAAGGATACAAAACTCTAGAACCCTACGACATAGGTCAGAAAATATTGGAATCCCGTGACTTAAGAAATATTATGGCTGTTGAATATTTGTCAGGCCAGTAAACATAGGGAAAAGGGGCCAGTCATACCCATGACTTCAAAGACATAAGTTGTAACTTATGTGACCTGCAACCACCAATACATACTCAACAACAAAATATATTTTTTTGTTCATGATGCCTTGACTGTAAACACATTAGGGTTTGTCTATAAACCCTAATATCACTCAAGAATAGAATTAATTCATTTTTGGGAACTTCCATCACTTTCTCAACCTGCAAAGCATTGATTGGAATACTCTTGAAAAACCCATCACAAATCTACCACTCAATTTGCTATCAGGACCACTGCTCTCTCATCCATCGTTTGTCATCATGCCAAGAAACTCCTTTGCCTGATTTTCCCTTTTGACATCAATGACAACTATATGCACTTCAACATAGAATATATGCACTTCTCTAATCCCCTTATGGCATCAATGACAACATATTCCAACATATTTGGAGTGTGGACAAGTGCTTGGGAGCAAATACTTGTGCCAAATCTAGGGTATAAGTTGTTGCCACCTTTGGAAACTAGAGAATCTTGTGCTTATTGTTGTCAAAACCACATTGTGATTGTCAGCCAAGCCATGAAGAACATGAATTCAAAGAAGGGTTTGTGATGCTATATCTTGGAATTATTCACTATTTCTTTGGCAATGAGGTAACTTAGAAAGACAAAAAGCATTTTCAATTGCACAAAATTTTCCCTTTTTTTATTTCTTAGAAAGGTAAATGGTATGAATGAATGGAAACTTGCATTAAAACAACTATGTCAAGTCACTTGAATTTATCTAAGCACATGATGAAGGTGAATTTTTATGGCACAAAAAAATTGATGGAAACTTGCATTAACATTGATGAAATCTCTTAGGTTTTCCAAATTAGTTGAAAATAAAAGTTTTCCCACAACCACCACTAATAATGAATTTGAATCTATTATGTCATGTTTTCCATTTTATATCTTCCAGCTCCTAAAAATTAAAATTTTACATGCATCATCCATCTAATTTAATGTTGAATTCTATGTGTAATAGTGAAGATTAATAAAATCATCAAATGAATGGTCTATAAATTGTCAAAACAAAACAAAAAACTCAATATAAAAATCTACCTAAAATGAAATAAAGTGAATTCCACTAGCCATGTTGGAAATGGACTACTATAAGCAATGCAAATAGAATTCATAAGCAAATTTGTTTTAAGTTGATGTCCTTTATATAAGTTTAAACATGAATTCATCTAAATTATGTCATGTTTTTAAATTTTTTTCTTCAAATCCATAAATATATATATTTTTTTATGTAACTCCCATCTAATTCAATGTTGAATTCTATGTCCAATTGTTATGATTAATAAAATCATTAAAGGAATTTAGTTTATATTGTAAAAAACAAATTGATATACTAAATATAAACATTTCAATATTACCAAAATGAATATATTACCTAAGATAATGTGAAATGATGTAGAAAATTCAAAATGTCTTCTTCTACGTTGTCTACCATGCAAATTGGTGGTAAAAAGGTGATGGATCAAGCATAGATTGGTACAAAAGGGAGTCAAATACATAAAAAAGGTGTTTATGAGTTGAATAAAGTGCTCAACCAAACAAATGTAGAAGCATGTGGGCTTGAATCACAAGGCTAACCCCTATTTTACCATTTCAAGGTAAAACCCATTTGGCGCTTGCCAAATTTGGAGAATGCCAAATTTCATGCTCGCCAAATTTGGAGAGCATAAAAATTTCGTGCTTGCCAAATGTGTTGCTTTGAAATGCTTTCCAAATATAGAGAGTAAGGGAGTGAGACTTGAGATAGAGAGAGAGTGGATGGGAGTGAGAGAGATTAGTCTAGGTAGTGTGGTAGGGACTAAGACCTGAGAGTGATAGAGACTTGAGAGGGATAGAGATTTATCCAATTAGAATGGGGGAAAAGACTTGACAATGGGAGAGGGGTTGGGAGGGATGAGACTTGAGAGATACAAAAAGACCAAAGGGGGGGAGAGAGAGAGGGAGAGTGTGGGAGAGGGGTTTGGATTGAAATGGATTTTTCTAGGTAGGGTGGGAGGTACATGAGACTTGACGGAGAGGGAGTGTGAGAGAGGGGATTGGAGTGAGACAAATTAGTGTAAGTAGTGAGGGAGGGAGTGATACATGAGAGAAAGTGAGAGATACTTGAGAGAGAGAGACTTATTTAGTTAGGGTGGGGGGAAGACCTAAGAGAGGGAGTGGGATAAAGAGGGAGTGTGAGATAGAGGGATGGGAGACATAAACCCTAAACCCTTAAAACAAAACCCTTAAACCCTCTACCCTCTCCCCTCAATCCTCAACCCTCAACCCTTAAACTGTAAACCCTCAACCTTTAAACTATAAACCCTCTACCCTTAACCCTTAAACCCTCTACCCTCTACCCTTAACTGTCAAACCTCAACCCTCTACCCTCAACCCTCAACCCTCTACCCTTAACACTTAAACCCTAAACCCTTAAACCCTTTGTACCCTTAAACCCTTTATACCCTTAAATTGTAAACCCTATACCCTAAAATGTAAACCCTTAAACCCTATACCCTAAACGCTTAAACCCTTTACCTTCTACCCTTAACCCTCAACACTCTACCACTACCCTCAAGGTCCTTAACCATTAAACCCTAATACCCTCAAACCTCAACCCTCAACCCTCAACCCTCAACCCTTAAACCTTAAACCCTTAAAAACTTTGTACCCTTAAACCATAAACTATAAACCCTAAACCCTAAACCCTTAAACCCTCTAACGTCTACCCTTAACCCTCTACCCTCTACCCTCAACCCTAAAACCTCAACCCTCTCTCTCTCTCTACCCTCAACACAATACCCTCTACCCTCTACCCTTAACTTAATACCCTCTACCCTCAACCATAATCCCTCAACCCTATACCCTCAACCCTTAAACCATTAAACCCAACTAAAATCTCTACCCTAATCCCTCAACCTTTCAACCCTCAACCCTTAAACCCTAAACCATCAACCCTCAACCCTTAAACCCTCTACCCTCTAACCTTAACCCAATACCATATACCCTCAACCCTTCAACCCTTCAACCCTCAACCATCAACCCTAAACCCTTAAATCCTCTACCCTCTACCCTTAGCCCAATAACCTCTAACCTCAACCCTTAAACCATTTTAAACCCAACTAAACTCTCTACCCTAATCCCTCAACTCTCAAACCTTAATCCCGCAACCCTTATACCCTAAATACTCTACCTTCTACCCTCTACCCTCTACCCTCAACCCTCAACCCTTATACTGTAAACCCTAAACCCTTAAACTATCTACCCTTAAACCCTAAATCTCTAACTGTAAACCATTAAAATGAAACCCTTAAACCCTCTACCCTCTACCCTCAACCCTTAAACCATAAACACTCAACCCTTAAACCATAAACGCTCTACCCTTAACCCTTAAACACTCTACCCTCTACCATTAACCCTCAATCCTCAACCCTCAACCCTCAACTCTCTACCCTTTACCCTTAACCCTTAAACCCTTAAACCTTTTGTACCCTTAAATCATAAATTGTAAACCCTAAACCCTAAACCCTAAACCTTAAACCGTAAACCATTAAACCCGAAACCCTCTACCCTCAACCTTCTACCCTCTATTGATGGTGTTTTCCGCACAACAAAAACTAAGACATAATATGGAAATCCTATATCTCTTGAAAGGTAAATCTCTATCAGCAAGCCTCAAGAGATAACCCCAAGGTCTCTAATGTCAGGTCTTAACAATGCATAAACAACTCAGTGATAAATGTGAAAATGTTGGTAATCACAAAGGGACCTTACTATAAGCAAATATTGAATCTTCTAGTTTATCAGATCTAGCAATATGGTGATACTTGGAATCCTAAATCTAACCTAAATGATAAAAGAAATAGAAAAAGAGATAAATGTTTTAGAGAGATTTCTAAATTTAGCACTAGCCCTAAAATTAACAATGCAAATGATGAAATACTTGAAATGGACCAATCCCTCAGGAACTAATTCCTGCTTGACCTAGATGAATCTGTAATCTTACAGAAATAGTGAAATCTTCTAAGGAATTAGAGATTTTTAGATTATGAACATTCATCCAAAACAACCCTATTGCAATTGAAATGAACAAATATCCACAATTGAACTAAGCACATTGAATATAAAGTCCAAGCTAAATTTGCAAAGCAACTAACAATCAACTAGCTACAAAAAGTATGGACTAGGGATTGCTACAAGCACTTCAAGCATCAAACCATAAACACCATTAAATCAAATCTAACTCTAAATCTAACTTATGCCCATATTTCTCAAACAATCTCAAAAGATAGAACTACAAGAACCATGCAAGATAAGTCAACACAAGAGAGATCACCAAAGCACAATGTCTTCAATTGTATTGAATCATCTAATAATAACAACAATTCCAGCATTATGTGTTACAACACTTGCTCAAAATGGACTAACTCCTAGCTCTAGCTCTTACTATATTGCTTAATTCACTCTAAAGTGAAAACTATCTAGCCCTTACAAATGAGGCAAAATGCCATATTTATAGAGACCCCCAAGACAATTCGGCCTGATTAGGTTTACAATAATAAATGGCCACAAAAAAAGTCAGCCTAAGAAGTTCTAGAGAAAAATAAAATAGCACTAAATGCTTGGAACTCATCCAGGTCAGCGTAGGATCACCAATATAGCTTGACCCAATGCATGCAAAGGAAGAAGAAGGAATAATGGGGAATCAAAAATTTTGATGTAGCCATGCATTAAATGCTCTCTCCCTTCTCTTTATCTCGTCCCACCTTATCCTGCACTATTAAAAATTCCCTTTCTAGGTCGGCCAAATGTGGAAAAACTAACACCTTGATTCTCCTCTCAATAGATTTAATATAATCCCCTGATTGCTTAATAACTTTATCCCAATCCACCATTAGGGTTTGATATCTATCCATAATTGCAATGTAAGTGGCCGCATCATCTAGCTGGTGTTCAATAATTGGACAATCAATGAATGCCACCATCTCCTAAGTTGCTCTAGATTCAAATGTTTTGGTGTAAACCTTTTCCTTCCTGTCATGAATTCAAAGAAAGAGATGCATTTGTTGTAGATATCAGTCAGAGTATCCTCAATTTGGTTCCCTCTCTTATGTACCTTCCTCAACACCTTCTACCTAAGTTGCAAGATGTCATTCCATTCCCAGGGTTCTGTAGCTTTTGAAGAAGGGAGGATCCCATCACTAGCTAGCTTTTCTTCAATGTACTCCATGATAGTCCTAGTTTTCTATAGTAGGAGGTCTACATCTTCTTTATCCTGAGCTAGCACACTTTTCAACCACTCCACATATCTAATGGCATCCCCACCAATTGAAAAAAATTATTTAATTGCATCATCACCCTTGGTTCCTACCCCTTGCAACCAGTTCAGTGTGGTGTGACTAGTATTTTTTATCTTTTCCAACTCAGTTATGGTATCTTCTAGTAGGAGATTTACTAAGGATGATGAAGAACTAATCTGGCCTATAGATTGTAAGGGTTTCATAAAATCTTGCAAATACTTCCTCCTTCTTTAATTCCTATTTGGTTTGTACCTCTTTCCTCAACCTACCCAAAATTACAACACTAGAGCCTTCATATTCCCCAATCTCTTGTTCCATGGAAGTTGGCCCTAAGTTAATAGTTTGCACACTATAACCACTACCAATCACATCATCCTTATTCTTATTAGGAGTAGGAGTAGCAATGTGAACCACCCTATTATTTTCTCTTTCTCTTTCAATCTTTGAAATAACCCTGGCCTTCTTCTTTGTTTTACCTTTCCCATTTTGGTCTAGTAAGTCATCCTAATTCAGGAGAGTGTCATCCACTACAACTTGCTTTCTCTTCAATTCTCTATCCAACGAAGTAGGCACAATGGATCCTAATTGTAAATTACCCTATTCAACCTTATCCTGCTGACCCCTAGAGAGATCCTCATTTAGATTTTGTTTTTCAGGAATCTCCCCAGTCTTATCCTCACTTCCCTTATCATGCTCCTCTTCTTCATGCATAGGCGAAGGAGTCTTGATTGAAATTTCCTCTTCATTTCCTGTAGGTGAATCCTCATAAATTACCAAAGGAGATTGCAATATCTTCTCTATTTCTGCCCTGGTGCTGTAAAGTTCACCTTCTTGGAATTCTTCTTCTCCTTGATCTCTTTGAACCTCTGCCTCTTTAGATTCACCTGGTTCACTATGAGCCTCATGAGAAGGATGTGCATCATCATGTTGTTCTGCAGTAGGGGTAACTAAAGGAACATCCTTCCTTGGCACACCATCCTTAGGAGAGGGAGTTCTTGATCTTTTGTATACCTGTGTTTTCTCTCCTAAACTTTCTACATTCACTACCGGTTAGCTAGCTTCATCCTCTGCCTTGGAAGAATCCTTCTTCTTTTGAGACAACCTCACTATTATTCTTCTCTTAGGCACAAAAGCACCACCTTCACCTCCCTTTTCCTCAGGTTCCTCCTCTACAAATTTATTTTCCCTTGTAACATGTTTCCTCTTCTTGGAAATAGGCCTCCTTTGCTTCTCTCCTTCCCCTGCTTGAGCATCCTTAATCTTTATCTTCAAGGGAGAGCTCACCTTAGCCTTAACCTTAGGATCCTGCTCAGTGTATTCCTTAGAAGTAGAATGAGACTCAAAGTCCCCCATTAGATCATAGGTGCATTATACACCCTCACGCTCTAATGCCCAAATCTTGTGCTTAAGCCATCATTTTTTTACTTAATCACTGGAGTAATGATCTACTCTAGTTTTTTTTTCTCTTCCTCCAGCTAGTCTATTTCTCCAATTGGTTTATCTTTCATAGTTTCATTGTCATGGCACTGAATTAAATCTCCATCATCATCTATCTGATCTCGGATGACTTTAATATTGTACAATCTAATAAAATTGACTAGTATCCTAGAGAATTTCTATTTTCAGATCTCAAAATCATCTTTACAGTTAGCCCAGTAATCCTCTAGGTCATCCTTGTGATTGTCATCCCTACTAGCCTTCTTTTGGACTTCACCAGTTCTATCAAACCTGGACCTTTTAGAGTGGAAAGATAGGCCCAGAGTACTCATCTCCTCTTCAGAGAAATGTGTTGTATGTAAGGAAAGGCAAGCCTCATTACCACCTATCCTAATGGGAAAGTGATTTCCAAATCTTGTTTTGCGCTTCTCCATCTTAACTATGGCATCGAAATAACATATCTGCCTTGTGACTTCTAGGAGTATGAGGTGATTGGTAGGATACCTAGGAAGTCTATAAGGGGCTCTCTGGAAACCATCTATCATAATCTAAGAAAATGTGGGAAACTATATAAACCAAGCCCCATACCTTCTGATCAACTCCTTGGCACTGTCAGATATTCTAACATGCTTTGCACCTTGAAGCAACCTAGTGATGTACATGGTGAATGCATCATTCATCCTACTATAGATTGAACTTCCCACATGTAGCTGAGGATAGACTTCATATATTACATCATGTCCAAAGGTTCCTTGTGTACTCAACCCCTTATATGGATGGAACCTCGCCAAGGCATAGACGAGGTAAGAAGTCATTGTGAAGCTCTTAGTTTGCAAGACATTGTATAGTTGATCATGTATCATGGCACTTATAATGTCTTCCCAGTGATAATTAGTATTATGCTCCATCCTCACTATAGCAAGGAACATCCAAGTTTCAAAAACTCCAACACTCTTCAAACCTATTACCCTGCTGAGCAATGTGATAGCATCATAGTACTGTGGTTTGAATTTTTCCCTAAATAATTTTTTTGGTAGCTTTGAGATGTGGGGTTTAGGTTTCTCCAACCAATAATTGACCACCTATAGAGCCTTACTTGAATCATCCTCAAAATAATTTTTTGGTAATATCCAAGTCGAGCGCCACCACTTGAGATCTATCAGACATGTCAAAAGTTTGCGCTACAGATACAAGAGAGAATTTTTCCAACACCCTACCTTGAGGACTGATCACTCTTTGTGTACCTATGTCATAATGTCTAGCAAATTCAAGCACTAGCTCATAGCATTGAATCGTAGGAGGAAAACCAACCACATGAGCTAATCCTGATTCCACTAACCTTCTGGCGAACGATGGGGGTTCCTGTGCTACCATCTTTACTTTGAACTCCTCATAGTCCCATCTACCTACATTGGTGTCACCTACTTCAACCCAAATGGAGGGAATCTTAGACTCAGGAACCTTACTCTTTATGTCCAACTTTATTCTTTTTGCTTCAGAGATGCAAGATCCCTCAACACTTGGATCCGTCTACTTGCTCATTGTCTTGCTAGCCATCACTCTACTTGACTCAACATGCATCCAACGAGAAACCACAATAAATTCCCCTTTATAATGTCAACATAGAGGTTAGCCAACCATAAACAATACAATCATGACCAATCAACCCAAAGCTAAGATCAAAACCTCTTAAATTTAAGATAAGTCACAATTGCTAAGCAATCCAAGATTTTGAGCCATCTAGGGAAATCCAGCTAGGGAGGAAATCCAGGAAATTCCCAACTCAGTGGATTTAATGATAAAACATGGTTACCCAAAAATCAATCATCACAATATGGAGGAAAATTAAATAACATTGTTAAATGATTCAAATCAAACATGAAAGGATAAGCCCATAATATTGCATTTATTATCTTTTGAATTCTCCATACTGTGAAACCATTTCGGGAAAATCAAACATGGAGAGAAATCCGTGAGTTATGAGCAACTCCGAACTTTCACATACATTCAGGAAAACAAGAAGGAAAAGGAAAAAATGGGAAATTCGGAAGGTGCGGGAATTCCGCGAAGACCATGAAATCCCAAAAATTGCTATTTCTCCCAATCTCGCCTAGAATAATTGAACGATCATAAAATTGAAGTGATTAGGAGAAAATCTGATTTATTTCAAGATTTTTATTATTCATTTTCAAGTTATCAACTCTATCAGAGTTGGATCAGTGAAGATTAGTGATACCCTAAATTTAATCATCAATCTCCTAAGCTTAAAAACTTAAAATTCACCATTAACATAGGGGAATTAGCTTAGGTTTGGGATTTTCTATTTTACTAAGCCCAAAGATGGATTGTTTAAAGCAGAAACAAGTGAGATTTTCCTAGATGAAATTGAGAACATGCTCACAAACTCACTCAGGGATGACAATCAAACAAGCTCAAAAACCTTAAAATTGAACCAAATGGAGGCAACCATACACCCAAAATTGAGCTCGAAAATGTAATATGTGAATACTAGGCACCACTAAACTCATCAATCAACCAGGGAATACTCTAATTGGGCCTTCAACATCCTTAAAAATGAAAAACCAAACCCCAATTTAAACACTTAAGACCAAAATATGCAAAATCCAAACCCAAAAGATCTCCCCCTAAGACACCAAAGCATCATTTACATTCAAGAAACACAAGCAAGGAAAATCCACATACCAGGATGAAGTGAATTTAGTTGCAATGATGGATGGAAACAACCTTCAATGCCCTACCAAGCAACCACAATGAAATGCAAGAAATCTGTTGCCAAATCCTTGAATCAACCACTCATGCCGACAAATCACTTAAGCACTTCAAAATCAATTTCAATGGAAACACAGAGCAAATGACAACAAGAAATCCTCAAAACCCAACTAAATACACACCTCAAGAATCGTACCATTAAGTATTAATGCAGTTGATAAGACATGTCAAAACACAATTCAAGAATTTGACGAGGTGATGAAACTTCGGGGAAATCCGGTCCATGCGGAATTCCGCGAAGGATCAAAATTTTTGGGAAACAATGAAAAAAATTTGCCACCAGGTTTTCAAAGTTTCTGGGGAATTCCTCCCAGAGGGAATTTTCTTGAAAACAACAAAATACCTGAAATGAGTCTAGAACATACAATTTCAAAGTGTTTCCTCAAAAGGGGCATCTATATGAGTAGGATAATCATTTAGGCACATGCTAAGCCAACCAAATCCTCAAAATCAAAGGGCCAAAATACCAAAACAAAAGTGAAAGAGGGTCCATGCTTTCAGCAAGGCATGTGTGTGAAAACTACACAACAAATGGTGACTCCTGCTAGGGAAAATACTTCAGAGCATTTCAATAACAATCTGGAATCAAGAACCCAAAATCGTTGGTTTTGTTCCTCGCATTAGGACACCAATTTAACAAAGTTTCAAAACTCACAGGAAAGCAAACCTTTCCTATACCAGGGCCAAAGTGTGTGCATATGTATTCATTCCCACTTCCTTAGTTGTAATAAGAACCAAATTTAGTCTGATTAGGCTACATAAGGATTCTAACTCCAAAAGCATCCTGGATAGAGCCTTTCTTCCAATCAGGCATCCATAGCCCTGACGATGTTATCGCTGTGGTCCTCCAAAGCATAGCTCTACTGCTAGCCAGGTGTCCATAGCCCCGGTAGAGATACTTGGATACCCCTGATAAGCTAAACTCATTCTTTTGATTTTCAATTTTTTCTTTATTCTTTTCTTATTTTTTTGATATTATTTTCTTTTCACCTTTTCTCTTCAACCTATGAACAACGAAGTTCACACTCAAGGTTGAGAACCAAAGTGGCGCTAAAGAAGAATATAATATTTTTCACCTAAGCAGACTTCATAAGGACCCCATGCAATCTTCAAATTTTAAATGATCTGTGTAAAGATTTGAGACCCAAATACATTCCAAATTTAACCCGTCCATGATTCATCCACTCATAGCATTAAATACATGTGACACGAAAGAAAGGACCACCAACTGACTCTAGAGAAAATAATTAAAGTTTGTAAAAGAAATATTTAGAACAATCCCAGATAATAATATGATTGCCATGTAGATGCAACACTCCCAAGAGAAAGAAAGGAAACCCAAAGCAATAGCAGAGAAAAAGAAGACCCAAACTAACCAAGAACAAAAAACAAACAAAGAAAAGTAGAAAGGGAAACATACACTAACCAAAGCAAAAGAAAAAAAATAGAAAGGAAACCTATTCTAACTATGTACAAGAAAACAACTCAAGATTGGAAATAATGCTTCAGGTACTGCCCATTGACATGCAGTGGGATATCTTCTCCAATGAGGGTTTTCAAGCGAAAAGCATTATCTCCTAGGATCTCTAAAATCTGATAAGGGCCAAGCCAAATTTTGTCAAATTTACCATGCTCTCCCTTACGGTCATGTGCCTTATCCCAGTAGAGAACTAAGTCAGAGATTCGAAAGGCTTTTACCCTGGCTCTGCTATCAAACCATCTTTTGACTACACCTTGATGTTTGGAAAAGTTTTCAAGGGCTTCATCTCTTTTCTCTTCAAGGTGTAACAACTCAGAAAGTCTAGCTTCTCGTTTATCCCCTTCATCATAATATTCATTAATAAACTATAGGGTGGGGATTTTTAGCTAAATGGGAAACACAGGTTCTAGCCCATAAACTAGATGGTAAGGGGATGTTCCTATGGAAGTCTTGTGTCTTGTATAATATTCCCAAAGGGAAAACTGAAGCTAGGTATGCTAGTCCTTAGGGTTTCTTTCTAATAATTTATGAATGACTATCAGGAGGTTCTTATTGGAGGACTCAGCCAAGCCATTACCCTGAGGGTAATAATTGGATGCAAATTTAATTATAATTCCATAATCAAAGGCCCAGTTATAAAATTTCAATGATGTGACCATTATCACAAACCAAAGACATAGGACATCCAAAGTGATTGGTAATACCTGATTCTATGAAATTGATTACCACTTTAGAAGTACACTATTTGTATGCAAGAGCCTCAATCCATCTTGTGAAATAATCAGTAATAGTAAGAATATACCTATGAGCTGTAGAAGAGGGTAGATTGATTGGACCTATGAAGTCCATTCCCCACCATGCAAAAGGTTTTACCTCAAAGACTGGTTGAAGTGGGAATGCTGCATTCTTCTCTCTAGTCGCTGCAATCTTACACACATGACACATTCTGACATGGTTGTGTGTGTCTTTGAACAATGTGGGCCATTAATAACCAACTCTCAAAATATGATTTGTAGTGGAAAGTGTTGATCCATGGCCAATACCATATCTATGATGAAATTCTATCATGACTCTTTCTACCTCCTGTTGTCCCAGACATCTTAAGTAGACACCTTCATGGTTCTTTTTGTATAGGAAAACTCCCTTTAGCATGAAACTGTCACTCTTCAAACACAATGCCCTTATCTGTATAGAATTAAGGTGATCTGGATACTGTTGATTGAAGAGATAGTGAATGATATCATCATACCAGTCCCCTGGAGAAACATCTTCAAGATTATAATGTTGGGATGCAAGGTCAGGGCCCATTTCTACTATTATTTTCGTAAGCCCTTTCCCTCTCACCAATATCATGGGTTCAATCTCAATATCATACTCCTGCAACATAGTCACCCACTTAGCTCGGTGTTCTCCTAGCTCATTCTGCATCAACAATAGCTTGACTACAGGATCAGGGACTATTGCAAAGACCTTGTTCCTAAGAATATAGTGTCTAAATTTATTCACAAGCCTAACCAAGGTGTAGGCTTGCTTCTCCACATTTGGGTACCTTAGTTTTGCATCTTTAAATGGTGCACTCATAAATGCTATGGGGTGCTCATTCCTTTATCAAAATTTTGGGTCAACATGCCAACACAGAGTGATCAGAAGAAAATGAATATATGTAAAATGGCTTAGCATAATCAGTCACCAAAACTAGGGCCTCAACAATGGCCCTTTTGATTTCTGCAAATGCTTCTTTAGCCTCTATATTCCATTCAACTTTAGCTTCCTACTTCAACATGGCATTTAATGGCTTGATTATCTCAGAAAATCCAGTGATGAACTTACGTACAAAGTTGATTTTTCCAAAGAATTATTTCATCTCCTTTCTAGCAAGTGGCTGGATCTTAAGTATGGCTTCCACTCATTCAGGATCAATAGCAATGCCTTTCTCTAAAATAACATGTCCCAAAAAATTTTCTTCAGTAACTCCAAAGATGCACTTATTTGGATTAAGAGATGTGCAAAATTCTCTACACCTCTAAAACACTTTGCATAAGTCAGCTATGTGATCACCTCACTTCTTGGAAAAGATTGTCTGATCATCCATATAAATAATTATGCATTTACTAATTATGTCCTTAAAAGCAATGTCCATAGCCCTCTAGAACATGGCTCCAACGTTAATCAAGCCAAAGGGAATCCTTCTATAAGAAAAAGTTCCCCACTTTGTGGTGAAAGAAATTTTATGCCTGTCTTCATACTATACCATAACTTGATTGAATCTAGAGTAGCCATCTAGGAAAGACATCATTTGAGACCCATTGACAATCTGAAGTACTTCATCCAGCGAAGGGACTGGATAATTGTCCTTTTTTGATGCTCTGTTAAGGTTCCTAAAATCCACACACAACCTAATTTCCTCATTCTTCTCTCTCATAGGAACCAAATTCGCAACCCAAGTTGAATGCCTAACTGGGAATATAATTCTGGCTGACAGTAGCTTCTACACCTGCTTTTGAATTATTGGCTCTAGCAATGCATTAATTGGCCTTTGCCTCTACCTGAAGGGTCTTACTCTTGCCTTTAGAGGGATAGTGTGAGTTATAATTGAAGTATCATACATCTTCAGGTCTTCGTAACTCCAGGCTATCACATCTTGATATGTATGTAATGCATCAATAATTCCTTTCCTCTCCTCCAGAGTACATACTTTGCCAATGAATACATTCTTGATATCATCTTGAGTCCCCATGTTGTAAATTTTAAATTGTCCACTAATGGACTCCTTATCATCTTGTTCTTGATCTTTGACCTTGTCCAGATCAAAAATCCTTTCTAGTTGCACCATTCCCCTTGGGATAGTATTAATATTCAAATTAATCACCCCTTCTAAATCCATTTCTGATGCTTGGGGTTCAGGTTCATCAATAATCTAGGAAGTGAAGACACCTGAATTTATAATAAGATCCAAAATATGTATATCATCTTCAAACACCTAAAAGTTAGTCACATTTTCAGGTACTAAAGGTATTGAGGTTAGCTCCACAGTAAACTTCTTCAATCTAGAGAGAGACAAAGGCTATAAAGTACTAGCTACTTGAGCGAGGGAATTTGTTGTTTGGTTCTTATTTTGTGGCATCAACTGAATGTTGAAGGAATAAAATCCTTCAATAAGGTCCCATACTCTATGCCTATAATTGGTCATCCTTCTGTCATGACATGAGTACTGCTTTCTCACTTGCTTAACCACTAACTCAGAATCCCAAAAGACTTGCAAAATCTTAACCTTTTTCTTTAGTGCCATAAGCAACCCATGAATAAAAGCCTCATACTCTACTACATTATTGGTACAATGAAACTGAAGCTTGTGAGCAGCAAATAAAGTATTACCTTTTGGACTAATTAACTCAAATCCAACCCAAGCTCCTTGCTTCAATTTGGATCCATCAAACCTTAAGGTCCAGTAGCCTACAACTCTAGATTTCTTCGTCTTGTCTCTTGTATTGTTACTACTGGAGGGCTCTTCAGAGTGTACCACACTTCTTCCTTTGGGATCATCTTGAATATTTTGTATATTAATTTTGACTGTTGGAGTGGGATTAATGCATTTCTACACTTGTTCTACTATAGCCTAGCACAAGCAACAATCCAATTCAAAATGAGAGAAATTGTGAACTCTACACCAATTAGGAAAAAGTAATTCTCCAAATTTCGTTCCTCTACCCAAATGAATCTGATCCTCAATTCATTTTTGAATAAATTCTTGGAAATTATCCAAAAAGTTGAGTTGATGATCTTCAGGAACATCATCATCAATTGGTTCCACTAGGACTCTCATACCACTAGATTCAGTTGTAAGGTCAATAGGTGTAGTATGTAGCATAAGGATTTCTTCCACATCAAATTCCTCAAAATGAACCACAAGTATGCAATTACCCATGCTCACCTCTGATATCAGTATTTCATTCGAAGTATTCTGATATTTTGTGATCATATATTTCATCCCGGGCTCTCTCTCAATCTTGATCTAATTAGGAACTCCCTTCCAGGGAAACCACATATGAGATTGATAGGTTGATACATATCCATTCAGAGCCTTAGTAAAGAATCTTCCCAAAATCAAACCATAAGCATCAAGTATATTGGCCACCTATATGTTAATGACTTGTTGAATTCTATGGTCAAAGGAAACCTGCATGTGAATCATGTTCAATTCCCCTACAACATTAACTTTAGTTCTCTCTAGTTGAATGACTTTCTTTTTTGAGTTAGCAGGGGTAATACCTAGAGCTCTACAAGTACCAAAGGGCATTACATTGGTAGAGGCACCTGAATCCAACATGAAATTTTGCAAGTTCTTACCAAATATACGAATAGAGATCAGAAATGGAGGATTTTTTGTTTTCCCTTGAAACAGAGTTAAGGGAGTATCAACCTAAGCAACTTGATTTTTATATTTCTCTTTCCCTTTATCTCGAGGTGGTATGTGAGTCTAATTGTGAATCTGATTTTGATCTTTTACTATGTGAGAAATAGATGCTTTATTGATACTCTCACTGACTGATTTATCTTGTGATAATGAACTTGCATTGTAAGTTCCTTGAACTACATTTCTAATAGTTTGAACTCTCAATATTTCAAATGTAGAGAGACTTACCTTTAGCTTCTTGAGTTCTTTTGAAACATATATGGCTAGTTGTTCTACAATCAGATCAATAGGAGCCTCTTTAGGGTATTCTACTACCTTATCCTTGCTTGTTTCAGTATTCCACCCTTTTAATGGATCCATTGGTCCTTGATACTTAGATAAGTATTGGTTGGACACATGAGGATATGATGGATTAGTACTGGCATTAAAATCTGGAGGCATGGTGAAGTTGTTTGGAGAAATAGAAGTGGTGAAGGGGCCTCCAGCTTGTATACACTTGTGTGGCAGATCCCTCAGATCATATTTCTTAACAAGCCGCTAGAATGTTTGCACCTCTTCAATATAGGTTTCTTCTTCATACATGGGACCATTGTCATTCACATGATTCTTATCAAATAACTGTGTAATCTCATCTCCATTGCACACCTGATCTGCCTCCTCCTTAAACTATCCTAATTCAACTTCAGGTACATTCTCCATGCTTTGTGAAAAAGGAGCATGGTTTAGAACCAACACTGAGGAATCGTAGGAAGTAGATGGCACCAACTCCTAATTACTTGCATTATTCTCCACCTTGTATTGAAAGATTGAAGTTGATGTATGGAACTATGGATAGTCTAATTCAAAATGTTGACTTGTTTTATGGAGCCCACACCAGCCTAATAAAGAAACTTCAGCTAAGTATACACCACTTGGAGGTTTTTCTTGATTGACTAGCTAACCCAACGGGGCGGGGAAACCTCCAATGTTTGGCCTTGTATTCCAAGTCATGTTCTATCTAAGTGGTTGTCTCCTATCAAACCCTTGTCCACCAGCTTCCCCTCTATCAAAATTTTGGCCTGAAGATTTTCCTTTATCATAATTCTACCCTCTGTCATAATTATTTCCTCTTTCAGAATGTTGTACCCTATCAAAGTGCTTTCCTATTGAGTTTCCCAATTTTCCCTATTATGTTTGGACTGCATACTTGTTTGAGCAGCCTGAAGCTGACTGTTATGGTTTCTCTGATAAGTTACCTCCATGTTCAGCTTCTTCACTTGTTTAGTCAGTTCATCCAATCTTTCCTTATCAGAATTACTATATGGGGGTTGTTTTGTATTGTTTTGAGGATATCCTACTGCAACACCAGAATTCAGTGACTGGTTCAATACTTCAGAATTTTGCAGATATGTGGGAAAAAGTACTTGAGGTTGTGGATGAAGAGGTTGATTAGAATTTTTCTAGGGGTAGCTGACTACAAGTGGAACTTGATTCACAAGAATTCTTGGGTGAGGAACCTGGGCCAACTGAGGTATCAGATTCATGATAAGAGTGAATGGAAAGAACCTGATTGAGAGCTAGGACTTGCCCAGGGTGAGCAATGGGTCCTGGTGATGGTAAAGGCCTAGATAAGTGTTGTCTTAAAGTAGTGCTAACCTTTACATCCTCTGTGTATGCATCAAGTAAGGTAGTAGGAGGGTTGTTACTCCATTTCATGAAGGTGTTTGTTAGACTATCAAGACCCTCATAATAGACTTCTAAAGCAGTGGCCTGGTCAACAACATAAGGGGCCTGCAGTTGGGTATAGGCATGATGAAACCTATTGTTAAAGGACCCTATGGGATCATTGAATTCTATCTTAACCTTAGTGAACTGAAGATAAAGCTCATTTGGACTAATGGGAATCCTAAACTTCTGTAGAAATGCAGTCTCCAGTCTAGTCCAATTCTGAATAGACCCAATAGGCAAATGATTGTACCAGTAGAAAACATCTTCTCCTAAGGAATAAGGAAAGATCCTACATGCTACATCCTCATGATTGATTCCTTTGTCCCTAAGGAAAGTCTGAAAAATCTTGACATGTTCCTCAATGGTCCTATTGGGGTCATTAACATGGAACTTAGAAAAAAAATGTTTTGGGTTCTTCAGCATAACATTGTAATTATTGAAGATCAAGGGAGATGGATTACTGGTAAGGAAAGGCATTGGTGGGGGTGGAGGTGGTAATGGCTGATTTATGGCTTTTTGGGGTTGTGGAATAGGAATGGCTTCAAAATCAAATGAAGATGGACTTGATGAAGATGAGGATGATGGGGATGATGGAAGTGGTTGGATGAATGATGATTCTCCCCTTCTTCTGGTCCTTCTTGACCTAGTAGGAGCTTGCAACTCTTGAAATTCTTCCTCCCCTAGAGTAGATCTAGCTCTTCTGAATCTTTCAGGACAAATGGTAGATAGAAATTGATCCACCCTGGTTATTTAGGCCCTCTTTCTAGCGTCAATCTATTGATGGTGTTTTTTGCACAACAACAACTCAGATAGAATATGGAAATCCTATCTCTCTTGAAAGGTAAATCTCTATCATCAAGCCTCAAGAGATAACCCCAAGGTCTCTAATGTCATGTCTTGACAATGCATAAACAACTTAGTGATAAATGTGAAAATGCTAGTAATCCCAAAGGGACCTTACTACAAGAAAATATTGAATCTTCTAGTTTATCAGATCTAGCAATACGACGATACTTGGAATCCTAAATATAACCCAAATGATAAAATAAATAACAAAAGAGATAAAGGTTTTAGAGAGATTTCTAAATTTAGCACTAGCCCTAAATTAACAATGCAAATGATGAAATAATTGAAATGGACCAAACCCTCAAGAACTAATTCCTTCTTGACCTAGATGAATCTACAATCTTACAGAAATAGTGCAATCATCTAAGGCATTACATATTTTTAGATTATGAACATTCATCAAAAACAACCCTATTGCAATTGAAATGAACAAATATCCACAATTGAACTAAATACATTGAATATAAATTCATGGCTAACTTTGTAAAGCAACTAACAATCATCAAACAATAAACACCATTAAATCAAATCTAAGTCTAAATCTAACTTATGCCACTATTTCTAAAGCAATATCAAAAGATAGAACTACAAGAACCATGCAAGATAAGTCAACACAAGAGAGATCACCAAAGCACAATGTCTTCAATTGTATTGAATCATCCAATAATAGCAACTATTCCAGTGTTCTGTGTTACAACACTTTCTCAAAACAGAATAACTCCTAGCTCTAACTCTTACTATACTACTTAATTCACTCCAAAGTGAAAACTATCTAGCCCTTAGAAATGAGGAAAAATTCCATATTTATAGAGACCCCCAAGACAGGTCAGCCCAATTAGGTTTACAATAATAAATAGCCACAAAACAAGTTGGCCCAAGAAGTTTTAGAACAAAATAAAATAGCACTAAATGCCTGGAACTCATTTAGGTCAGCCTGGGATCACCAACATAGCTCGACCCAATGCATGCGAAGGAAGAAGGAATAATGGGGAAGCACAAATTTTGATCTAGCCCTACATTAAATTCTCTCTCCCTTCTCTTTATCTCATCCCACCTTATCTTGCACCATTAAAAATTCCCTTTCAAGGTCAGCCAAATGTGGAAAAACTAACACCTTGATTCTCCTCTCAATAGATTTAATATAATCCCATGATTGCTTAATAGCTTTATCCCAATCCACCTTTAGGGTTTGATATTTATCCATAGTTGCAATGTAAGTGGCCCCATCATCTAGTTGGTGTTTAGTAACTGGACCATCAGTGACTTGAGAATATACATCATGCCACCATCTCCTGAGTTGCTCTAGATTCAAATGTGTCGGTGCAAACCTTTTCCTTCCTATCATGATTTCAAAGAAATAGATGCATTTGTTGTAGATCTCAGTCAGAGTGTCCTCAATTTTCTTCCCTTGCTTATGTAACTTCCTCAACACCTTCTACCTAAGTTGCAAGACCTCATGCTATTCCTAGGGTTCCGCAACTTTTGAAGAAGGAAGGATCCCATCACTAGCTAGATTTTCTTTAGTGTACTCCATGATAGTCCTAGTTTTCTATAGTAGGAAGTCTACATCTTATTTATCCTGAGCTAGCACACTTTTCAACCATTCCACAGATCTAATGGCATCCCCACCAATTGAAAAAATTTCTTGAATTGCATCATCAACCTTGGTTCCTACCCCTTGCAACCAGTTCAGTGTGGCGTGAGTAGTAGTTTCATATTTTCCAACTTAGTTATGGTATCTTCTGGCAGGAGATTTAATGTGGATGATGAAGAAATGATTTGGCCTATAGACAGGTTTCATCAAATCCTGCAAATACTTCTTCAATTTCTCATTATCCTTCTTTAATTCCTGATTGATCTGCACCTCTTTCCTCAATGTATCTGAAATTACAACACTAGAGCCTTTGTATTCCTCAATCTCCTGTTCCATGGAAGTAGGCCCTAAGTTAATAGTTTTCACACTATAATCACTACTAGTCACATCATCCTTATTCTTAATAGGAGCAGGAGTAACAATGTGAACCACCCTATTATTTGCTCTATCTCTTTCAATCTTTGAAATAACCCTAGCCTTCTTCTTTGTTATACCTATCCCAATTTGGGCTAGTAAGTCATCCCAATTTAGGAGAGTGTCAACCAGTATAACCTGGTGTCTCTTCAATTCTTTGTCAAACAAAGTAGGCACAGTGGATCCTGATTACAAATTACCCTGTTCAACCTTATCCTGCTAACCCCCAAAGAGATCCTCATTTAGATTTTATTTTTCAGGAATCTCCTCAATCTTATCCTCACTTCCCTTATCATGCTCATCTTCTTCATGCACTGGTGAAGGATTCTTGATTGGAATTTCCTCTTAATTTCTTGTAGGTGAATCCTCATAAGTTACCATAGGAGATTGCAATATCTTCTCTATTTTTGCCTTGGTGCTGTAAAGTTCACCTTCTTGGAATTCTTATTCTCATTGATCTTGGTGACCCTCTACCTCTTTAGATTCACCTGGTTCACTATGAGCCTCATGAGAAGGATGGGCTTCATCATATTGTTCTACATCAGGGGTAACTAAAGGAACATCCTTCCTTGGCACACCATCCTTAGGAGAGGGAGTTCTTGATCTTCTTATGTATACCTGTGTTTTCTCTCCTGAACTTTCTACATTCACTACTGGTGAGCCAACTTCATCCTCTACCTTAGAAGACTCCTTATTTTGAGACAACCTCACTATTCTTCCTCTCTTAGGCACAAAAGAACCACCTTCACCTCCCTTTTCTTCAGGTTCCTCCTTTGCAAATTTCTTTGTACTTGCAACATGTTTCTTCTTCTTGAAAATAGGCCTCCTTTTCTTCTCTCCTTCCTCTACTTGAGCATCCTTAATATTTATCTTGAAGGGAGATCTCACCTTAGCCTTACCCTTAGGATCCTGCTCAATTGATTCCTTAGAAGTAGAATGAGACTCCAAGTCTCCCATTAGATCATAGGTGCATTGTACACCATCACTCTCCAATTCCCAGGGAGGGAAATCCGCTAGGTATGAGTAACTCTGGGCTTTTGCATACATCCGAGAAAATGAGAAGGAAAAGGAAAAATTGGGAAATTCTGAAGGTGTGGGAATTCCATGAAGACCACAAAATCTTGAAAACTATTATTTCTCCCAATCTCGCCCAGAATAATCAAACGATCATAAAATTGAAGTGCTTGGGCCCAAATATGATTTATTTTGGTTTTTTTATTGTTCATTATCAAGTTCTTAACAATGTCAGAGGAAAATCAGTGAAGATTAGTGATACCCTAAATTTAATCATCAATCTCCTAAGCTTTTAACGTAGGGGAATTAGCTTAGATTTAGGATTGTCCATTTTACTAAGCCCGAAGATGGATTTTTTAAAGCAGGCACAAGTGAGATTTTCCTAGATGAAATTGAGAACATGCTCATGAACTCACTCAGGGACTACAATCAAACAAGCTCAAAAACCTTAAAATTGAACCAAATGGAGGCAACCATACACCCAAGATTGAGCTCAGAAATGAAACATGGGAATACAAGGCACCACTAAACTCATCAATCAACCAGGGAATACACCGACTGGGCCTTCAACATAAATGAAAAACCAAACACCAATTTAAACACTTAACAGCAAAATATGCAAAATATAGGCCCCAAAGATCTCCCCCTAAGAGATGAAAGCATCATTTACATTCAAGAAACAAAAGCAAGGAAAAAGCCACATACCCAGACGAAGTGAATTTAGTTGCAACAATTGCTGGAAATGAACTTCAATGCCCTAGCAAGTAACCACATTGAAAATGCAAGAAATCTATCAGCAAATCCTTGAATCAACCATTCACACTGGAAAATTGCTTAAGCACTTCAAAATAAATTTCAATGGAAACACAAAGTAAATGACAACAAGAAATCCTCAAAAACTAACTAAATATGTGCCTCAGGAATCGTACCATTGAGCATTAATGCATTTGACAAGAAATTTCAAAACGCAATCCAGGAATTTGATGAGGTGATGAAACTTTGGGGAAATCTAGTCCACGCGGACTTTTGTGAAGGATCAGAATTTTTGGGGAACAGTGAAAAACATCAGCCACCGGGTTTTCAAAGTGTCTAGGGAATTCCTCCCAGAGGGAATTTTCTCATAAACAACAAAGAATCTGAAATTAGCCTAGAACATAAAATCTCAAAGTGTTTCCTCAAAAGGGGCATCTTTACGAGTAGTATAATCATTTAGGAACATACTAAGGCAACCAAATCTTCAAAATTGAAGAGCCAAAGTACCAAAAACAAAAGTGAAAGAGGGTCCCTACTTTCAGCGAGGCATGTGTACAAAAATTTCACAACACCCTCTACCCTTAACCCTCAACCCTCAACCCTCTACCCTCAACCTCAACCCTCTACCCTCAACCTCAACCCTCTACCCTCTACCCTCAACCCTTAAAGCCTAAACCATTAAACCCTATATACCCTTAAATTGTAAACCCTAAACCCTAAACCCTTAAACCATAAAACCTAAACCCTTCAACACTCTACCCTCTACCCTTAACCCTCCACCCTCTACCCTCTCTCTCTCTAACCTCAACACAATACCCTCTACCCTCTACTCTCAACCCAATACCCTCTACCCTTAAACATAAACCCTCAAACTTTAAACCCAACTAAACTCTCTACCCTAATCCCTAAAACCTATACCCTCAACCCTTAAACCCTAAACCATTAACCATCAACCCTTAACCCTTAAACCCTCTATCCTCTACCCTCAACCCAATACCTTATACCCTCAACCCTTAAACCCTTAAACCCTCAACCCTTAAACCCTAAACCATCAACCGTCAAACCTTAAACCCTCTACCCTCTACACTCGACCCAATACCCTCAACCCTCAACCCTTATACCCTTTTAAACCCAACTAAACTCTCTACCCTAATCCCTCATACCTCAACCCTTAATCTCCGAACCCTTAAATCCTAAACCCTCTACCCTCTACCCTCAACGCGCAACCCTCAACCCTCAACCCTCATCCCTTAACCCTTAAGCCCTAAACCCTCTACCCTTAACCCTTAAACCCTGTACTATATACCCTAAACCCTTAAACCCTCTACCCTAAACCCTAAACCCTAAACCCTAAACTCTTAAAACCAAACCCTTAACCCTTAAAGTGTAAACCCTCTATCCTTAACCCTTAAACCCTCTACCCCCTACCCTTAACCCTCTACCCTCAACCCTTAAACCCTAAAACCCTCTACCCTCTACCCTTAACTCATAAACCCTAAACCCTTTGTACCCTTATACTATAAACCCTAAACCCTTAAAGCCTTTACCATTTACCCTTAACCCTCAACCCTCAACCCTCTACCCTTAACCATCTACCCTCAAACCTCAACCCTTAAACCCTAAAACCCTCAACCCTGTACCCTCTACCCTCTACCCTTAATCCTGAAACCATAAACCCTTAAACCCTATGTACCCTTAAACTGTAAACCCTAAACCCTAAAACCTAAAACCTTAAACCCTCTACCCTCTACCCTCTACCCTAAAAAAAATACACTATACCCTAAACCCTTAAATCCTTAAACCCTCAACCCTTAAACCCTAAACCATCAACCTTCAACCCTTAAACCCTCTACCCTCTATCCCCAACCCAATACCCTCTATTCTCAACCCTTAAACCCTTTTAAACCCAACTAAAATCTCTACCCTAATACCTCAACCGTCAACCCTTAATCCCTCAACCCTTAAACCCTAAACCCTCTACAATCAAGCCTCAAGCCTCAAGCCTCAACCCCTAAACTATAAACCATAAACCATAAACCATCTATCCTCTACCCTTAACCCTTAAATCCTAAACCCTAAACCTTAAACCTAAACCTTGAACCCATAAAACCTCCTACCCCTCAACCCTCAGCTCAGCCCTCAGCAGCCACATGGCCTTAAGCCCTCAGCCTTAATTTTAGACCCTCTGCACTTAGCCATGACCTTCACCTTAACCTCTACCCTCTACCATCTCCTCAACCCTCAACCCCTTAAACCTACAGCCCTCCAGCCCTCCAACCCTCTACCTATTTCCTTGGGCCTAAATCGCCAAACCCTTTGTACGTGAAGCCCTAGGCCCTTAACAATATTACTAAACCCTAAACCTAAACCCTGTAAGCCCTCTGCCCTCTGCCCTTAACCTTGGAAACCTCTACCCTCTGCCCTCAATCCTCGACCCCATGAAGCCACAGAAATCCTCAGCCCTCAGCCTAAACCCTCTACCCTTAAGCCTAAACCACAAGCCCTATGTGCCCATGGCTGTAAACTAGAAGCCTTAAGCCCTTAAACCACCAAATTCTAGTAAACCCTTTGCCCTCTATCCTTAACCCTCTGCCCTCTGCCTCTACCCTAAACCCTCAAGTGTCTTTCTCTGCCCTCTACCTCTACCCCTTAACCTCAACCCTTAACCATTAAACCATCAACCTCTCTCAACCTTACCCTCTGCCCTTAAATCATAAACCCTAATCCCTAAACCCCACAAAGCCTAGAGCCTAAACCCTCTACCCTTAGCTAATCCTAAAACCCCAAGACCTCCTCTGCCCTCAACCCTCAGCCCTTAAGCCCTAAAACCCTAGCCGAGTCAACCCTCTACCCTTAACCCTTAAATGCTAAACCCTTAAACCCTATGCCCTTAAACTGTAAACCCTAAACCCTATACCCTAAACCCTAAACCCTTAAACCCTAAATTCTTAAAACATAAACCCTCAACCCTCTCTCACTTGCTATCTCATGTCTCCCTCCATCTCTCCCTCTGTCTATTCCTCCCTCTCTACCCTAATCCCTCAACTCTATACCCTCAACCCTTAAATCCTTAAACACTCAACACTAAACCTTCAACCCTCAACCCTTAAACCCTTTACCCTCTACTCTCAACCAATAACCTCTATCCTCAACCCTAATCCCTCAACCCTTAAACCCAAATAAACTCTCTAACCTAATCCCTCAACCCTCAACCCTTAATCCCTGAACCCTTAAACCCTCAACTCTCAACCATAAACCCTAAACCCTCTACCATCTACCCCTAACCCTCTACCCTAAACCCTAAACCTTCTCTCTCCCTCACTCCCTCTCTCTCTCTCTCAAGTCTCTCCCTCCTACCCCTTCTCCCACTCTTAGTTCTCTCCCTCTCTCATTCACTCCATTTATTTCTCTCCCCTATACCCTTTACCCTTAACCCTCTACCATCAACCCTAAACCATCAACCCTATAGGTCCTCAACCCTATGCCCTCAATTATCAACCCTCTAACCTAAACATTAAATCCTCAACCATCATCTATCTTTGTTCCTCCTCTTCTCTCCTTCCCTCTATCTCACTTATCCCTCCATCTCTCCCTCCATCCATTCCTCCCTCTCTTCTGTAATCCCTCAACCTTATACCCTCAACCCTTAAACCCTAAAACCTCAACCCTCAACCCTTAAAACCTCTACCCTCTACCCTCAAACCTAATCCCTCAACCATATACCCTCAACATTTAAACACTCAATAGTGAACACTCGACTTTCTTTCTCTGTCACTCCCTCTCACTCTCTCTCAAGTATCTCCCTCCTACCTAAGAGATGGAGTGAGAGATAGAGGGATGGGAGAGAGATAGAGGGAGTGGGAGAGAGAGGGAGTGGGAGAGAGATAGAGGGATTTAGTGAGAGATAGTGAGAGAGATACTTGAGAGAGAGGGGAGGTAGGAGGGAGAGACTTGAGAGAGGGAGGGAGAGGGGTGGGAGCGAGAGAGGGTGGGATGGAGATGTCTAAGAGAGAGGGAGATGGTGGGAGGGAGATAGCTAAGGGAGATGAAGGAGAGAGAGAGATGGAGAGTGATAAAGGGAATGAGAGAGAGAGGGAGTGGGAGAGAGAGAGGGGGGGTGGGAGGGATAAACAAGAGAAGGGGAGGAGAGAGGGTCCTAGAAGAGGGAGAGGAGACAAATGAGAGTGGGAGGAGACTTGAAGTGGAGAGGCCTGGGAGAGAGAGGAGTGGGATAGAGGAGGAGAGAGACTTGAGAGAAGAGGGTGGGAGGAGAGAGGAGTGAGATACTGAGAGAGAGGGAGAGAGAGAGAGAGGGGAGGGGGGAGGGAGATACCTTTGAGAGAGTGAGAGAGAGGGGGAGAGAGAGAGAGGGAGGGAGAGACAGGGAGTGGGAGGGAGATAGAGGGAGTGAGTGAGAGACCTAAGAGAGAGATAGGGTAGGAGGGAGAAACTTTAGAGAGAGATGGAGAGAGAAAGATAATGACCTAAGAGAGGGAGATAGAGTGAGGGAGACAAAAATACTAGAGGGAGAGAGAGAGGAGAGTGAGAAAGGGGGTTAGAGTGAGATAGATTTATCTAGGTAGGGTGGGAGGGAACAAGACATGAGAGAGGGGATTAGAGTGAGAGAGAGTAGTCTAGGTAGTGTGGGAAGGAGTGAGGCCTAAGAGAGAGAGGAGAGACTTTAGAGGGATAGAGAGTTATCCAATTAGGGTAACGAGGTAGAGAGCATATGAAAGGTAAAACCACAACTATCCATCTACGATCATAAACTGTGCACTCTCGGCATTATCAAAATGGTCAACCAAAGAGAGGGGAAATTTAGATTTTGTTCAAAGGAGGTCATTTGGCGAGTGCCAAATTTAGCACTCGCCAAATGAGACATCACATTTTGTGCATACCTAATTTGGTGCTCGCCAAATGACTTGCTTTGGACAAGTGAATTGACAGGATATGCCAAATTTCCTTATATTTCTATCTATGCTCACCATCATGTTTGCACATCTTTCAATGCAAGTTTATAAAAAACTATGATGGAATTAACCTCTCTTAGCTATCTAAATATATAATTCTTTTTTCATTTTCATTCAGTTAAGGTTTTGATCTATAGCTTCTATCATAAATGGCTCTATTTTTTGTCAAAAACCAACGTGTGTTATTTTTAAGATATATTTTTACTCATTCATTAAAACATGAAACAAAGTAAATTTTTTAAAACTAGACTCCATTCTACACATGATGAAAAAAGAATTAATAGTTTTCAAAAAAGAGAACACTCAAATTTTAGCTTTTTAGGATGTGTGCACTTTCAAAATTCATAAAATATTATATATTCATTAAAAAAATTATCCAAAATAACGAGGATAAACTACATGGTGTTAGTTAATTTCTCACTATTTGGATTTTTGAAATTTTTGAAAAAATTTAATCAGAAAGGGGGGAGGCCTTAGGCACTATGCTATTTTTTTGATAAAAACAAGACCTATTTTAGGCCCCCCCTTTTTGATACCCTTAATCTTCATTAATTTCAAAATGAATTAGTATCTTAGAAACTAGAATTTGAGCATTTCAACTCTTTTTATTATTGCATCTTGAAATTTTGAGCATAACTATCTTCATTTTCTTGTGCAAATCAGATTTTACTGATTTTAGAAAAAAGTGGCATTGTAAGAGCCAAAATTGTGTCATAGATCCATGCACTGACCCCTATAAAGGATATGGAATACCACTTATAAACACTTGACCCCATTTGTGCATGCTTCCAAATACCCAATACATACCCCTAATAAATGCATTATCTCTTTTCCCCCTATAATTGAACTGATATAATGGGTCGCATCCTAGTTATTTTTTAAGAAAATCCCAATATGCATGCATGTGATAATCTATTGCTTTAAGGGGAATCCCCAAGCCTATAAAAACATTTCCTCTCGCAATGTATTGGTGGCCCTATAACTTAGCTCTTTATAAATACCACTTTTCCACATATATTAGGAAATACATACAAAATTAAGATATATCAAGTTAAATGAAAAATATAATAGTGTACATGATAGATCTATGATAGAAAAACCCATCTCTGCATAATGTTTGTAGACATCCAAATTTTACCACCTCCATATGGTCAAATTCATTCCCTTTATTCTTCTATCTCGCATCCTTCATCGACATTAATTAAATAATTTATTTAATTAAAATTTCATCTTTTTCTAATTTTCCTAAGGTATTTTTTGTCCCCTTTCTTCTCTAAATTAAATAAATGCTTTAATTTAATTTAATTTAGTCATTTGGTTTAGTGAATTTAGATTAATTTTAAATTCACCATTTTTTCTTTCATTGTCCCATCCTCCATAATCCCCCTCTAATATGGATTAATTTAATTAATCCATAATATGGATGTCCACATCCTTAATTAGGATTAGTGTCACATCCTCCATAATTCTCCACTTGCTCTAATCCTTTATTAATCAACCTAATCCCTTGTTTTCACAACCCTAATTACTTTATAAGGTCAACCTAATCCTTATGCCATTTATGGTATACCCCCAAGTCAAATTTCATTAATTGCTTTTTCCTTTTGGAGAAGGCAACCCATTCATCATGTGAATTTAAAATTCACATTTATTCTCCCCATGTCTTTTAGGAATTTTTAATTCCTCTCCTCTTCCCTATGAGGATATTTGAGGAATTTTTAATTCCTCATGTGTCACATCTCCCACATGGGGACAAGGACCTTCTTTATGTGGAGATCTTGTCCCGATCCCAAGGTACCTTAAATTACCTCCACCTCACCTCCCCTTGACACCTCATTGGACACATGGAAAGTTGTGAGGGCTTGTGAGTCCTCAAATCACTCTAGCCCTTAATCTTGTCCATGTTGGCATCATGTCATCCCTCCATTTTCTTATAGGCCTTTCCTATAAAATTAGAGGATTTTTCCCTCATTTGCAACAATCACTCACCATTCAATCTAGCACACTTGCACAACAACTTTCAAGCCATCAAGCATCCACCATTGCTGCAACTTTGAGCTCCATTTTGCATCTACATTGTGCACCCATCAAAATAACCACTTACACCATTGCATACCCCATATCATCCTCATCATTTTTCATATAATTTCATGCTATTTTCCATTTGAAGGAGCACATAAGTGAATGAATCAATAGGTCCAAAAAACCAATCAACTTGAACAAGTTAACTCACTCTCTTTGCTTTGTTTTTGTTCAAGTTCAACTAGGCTAATTGTTGAGGTGTTGTTTTTGTTTTTCCTTGCTTGCATTCATTTGATTTTGTATTTTTAGACTAGGTATTTCACCTACACACATGTTGAGCATGCCTTATGGGACCCACATCATGGGTCTATCCTTTTACATTTGTTGTTTTTTAGTTTTGCAAGCTTAGGTTTACACACAGGGGAAAATTTGCCCTGATGAAAAAAATTGTGCCTTACAAAATAAAATTTGTAGTTATAAATAAGAAAACTTACAGTTAGAGGAATTTTTTTGAAGTAATAGAGGCTAATTCACATCCAACAAATTTTCCCTTTTTGTTAAAAAGGGGCAAACCTACCATCACAGGAAAATTTTCTCAAAGTAGGGGTGAGT
Organism: Sequoia sempervirens; assembly: GCA_007258455.2. NCBI lineage: Eukaryota > Viridiplantae > Streptophyta > Pinopsida > Cupressales > Cupressaceae > Sequoia > Sequoia sempervirens. The sequence continues at coordinate 734,276,427 of VDFB02193867.1, forward strand.
TTGCAAGTGATCTCCAGAAATAGGTGAGGCTGCTTGAGTTATAGAGGCGAAAGTGAATTCACCCATCCTTACAGATAGGAAAATTTGACAAGCAGAATAGGAAAATTTTACTAGCACAAGGGCAAATTTTCTCATTAGGATAGGTTAATTTGCCTCATATAGGGGAAAACTTGAGGTAAACTCGAGACTTTAAACTTTAGTTTTTAGCATCGTTGTGGTTTTGGTTTCACATACTAATTTGCTAACTCATCTATTTGTGAGTGTGCTTGGATTTTCCTAATGATTTTTGTAGCTTTCCATCATTCATCCAATACTGGTGGTGTTAAATTATTGACGAATTTGTTGCGGGATGATCGGTTGAAGACCTATTAGTTAGTTCGTCTATTGTTTTTCATACTAGTTAGGCACACGTAGATTAATTAAAGGGTCAATTAACTTGTTTTTTATGCTTGAGAGTGAAATTTTGATGTATCCAATCCCCTTGCACCATTTGGAAATCCTAGGTGACAGGAAATCATAGTTTACTCTAGTCCAGTCCAATCCACCTAGGAGGTGCTATTGCATCTAAGCTCTCCCCTTGCACTATGTACAAGCCTAGGGACTAGCCAAAAATGTCTAGTATCTTCTTCCCTTAATGGGACCTACTTGAGATTTCATCACCTGAGCGACGATCCCAACCACGTGTTACCAGTGGGGTATATAAAGGGGGGAGAGTGAAATGTTGGCATACAACGGTTGTGGACATAATTTTTGGCTGCCTAAGTTGTCATTGATGGAAACTAGAGTCTTTGTTTTTATCCACAGTATCAATTATGATCATACCGAAAAAAGATCTATGTTTTCATAGTTTACCAGTTGAACAGGACATCTAATTATTCTGTTGATTTGATCACGTCACTAGATCATCATTTTGTTATGTGGATTTGCAAGGAAGGTTTCCCAGCACGTATCCTACTATTCTTAAGAAGTTTTGTGGCATTGCAGCTATCATAGTTTGAATTAAGTGGTTTGGTGGTATAACTCATTGTATATTCTTCTCTTGTGGCTGACATGTTCAATATCATGAATCACAGATGTATATGGAGTAAATGTTTAATTATTTCCTTATTTTTGAACCTTTTTTTGGGTCCCTACTATGACTTCAACCGAATTATGTGCACTAAATTGTGACTTATGATTTTGGGCCAACACAAGGAAAGCTATTATATTTTTCTTCAAACCGACATATAGTGAAATTGATGATAGTGCATATATAAAGAAGATTGATATTTCATATTTGGCATGAAGGTTTCTGTTGAAGTGTGGAACAAAGCATGAAAAGATTGTGATCATAGAGAAATTTTTGTGCTTTATTAGAACTGAACTCTGGCATTTGAAGATGTTTTCCCATCAGTTCAAAAAATTTAGCAACATTATATCACATGTATTGTAGGTAGTGAGCCTCTATTTTGTTGAGCAATGAGCTCTAGGTAGTGTGCCTGAATGCAAGTGCATTCCTCTTTTATCTTTACTTTTAATAGAGTAAAAACTTTGTGGATTAATCTCCACCATGGTTTTTCCCCTAATAGGGTTTCCACATAAAAATATCTGGTGTTATGGTGTTCATTATTGTGCGTGCATGTTCTTATCTATCTTATCCTACTAATACTACATAAAGTTCTTACCTTGTTGTAGATGGTTTTTTAAATTTGATAGGAATAGTAAAATTTGTTGAACACTGATTCACCCCACTCTCAATGTTCCCTAGATCCAATATGAAATTTGTACCTCAATCCAGTCACGTTGTGTTTAGCAAAGCGTAGAAGCTAGGGTGATACCTAGATAAGATGTGCAAAGTTGGTTTGAATTTATAATACCTTGTTGGGGCTACTGACTCACACTTGTGATGGGCTAGTGTTCATGGTTTTTCCCCACGTACCATGCATATATCGAGGAATCACAAGATAGCCTTGTTCAACCTAGACAGACTCGTGTTTTAGTCGAGGCTTGGTGTAGTGCAAGGGATGCACACCATACCCAAAAATTACTCACTACTTACTCCCTTGGGTTGAGATAGAAATCCTCATGGTGGAATATGATAGTGCTCAAGTAAGAGTGTGAAGGTAAGCTCATGGCATCTGTTGATGACCCTGTGCCATTGGAATGCTAGCTATCCACCTTTGCAAGAAAGGGGGATCCAGAGAACCACCTTGGTATCATAGAGTATTAACCTTGGGTTTTCCACTCAAGGTGGTGGGCCTACATCAGGTTTGTAAACCCTCATCACTAATTTTAGGTCTGTGTTTCCTAACATGTCTTCATTGTGCAATACCGGTGCTTTTATTTTTAGTCAAGTCATCCTAGCCTTCTATCTACTATTTTCCATGCTTTTTGTCCGTTGCCACAGTCAGTCCCTACCTTCAGAGGAAATTTTCCCCTTACAGAGGAGAATTTGCATAGTAGATAGGAAATTCTTCCCTACAAAAGGATGATTTTTTGTCTAAGTCCAGTCCAAGTCATTTGTTTCAACAAACTCATTTTTGCGAGAGGAAAATTTTCCTATGGGTCACCTTCTAGGTGACCCCGTTTTTTCCCATTCTTCAAAATAGGTGAGTCTATCCAACCTTTAGACAAGTTTGTCAATCGTCATCTACCAAATTCACATGTTTTTTACAGAACAAGCGAATTCGCCATCTCTTAGGGGTGAGCTTGCTATCCGCAAGGGTGGTCTCATTTTCAGTCCATGTCATCCCATCAGTTATCATCCATCAAATTCACCCATTTTCTTAGAATAGGAAAATTTCCCCTCGTCTGGGGTGAACTTGTTGTTATTCCAAGTCTTCTCATCCATCCTCTTGTCTGTCGAATTCGCCTGTCTCCTCAGAACATGTGAATTTTCCACCTCCTTGGCTGAATTTTCTCTCTACAAGGGTGATTTTTCTTCCCTGTTTGAGTCTTCCATCCATTCGAGTCAAGATTTAGGTGAATTCGTTTATCAATTAAGCAATCCTATTTTTAGGAAATTCCATTTCCCATCCATACCGTTCTGGAAATAGGTGATTTTTTCATCCCATTAGGCGAGTTTGCAAATCAACTCTGCTCATTTTCTAGTGATCATTTGATGTTTAGGTGATCTTGCTCCCCTAAGAGGTGTTTTTTGTCAAGATTTAGGCAAACTTATCAGAGTTTAGCTGAATCTGTGAGAGTTTGGGTGAACTTGCTTCCAGATAGGAAAATTTTCTTAGAAAATTTTCCTTTTTCTTGTGTCATCATAGACTTAGGAAAATTTGACCTCTCAGATAGGTGAATTTGTTCATCAACTTCGCTTGTTTCCTATGTGACCTTAAGACTTATTCAAATTTTCTTTCCCAGATAGGAGAATTTTCTCAAAATAGAGGTGATTTTCTTCGGTTCAAATAGAAAAATTTGTGACTTGGAGAGGTGAACTTGCTTGACATAGAGGCATATCCACTTCCCATAAAAATTCTAGAGAGTGAATCCTTTGGGCCACTAAAAGCTTGTCATTTTCCTAGTTCTTTTCCACGATCAAAAATTTTTATCATCCTTTGTTCACCTGTAATCTTCACTTTAGTCTATCTGCATTTTCCAAAAGTCATTTGTTCATCAATCAAATCATATAGGTGCATCTTAGAACATCTCTAGATCGCATATCCATCATCAGTTCATCAACCCCAATCCCCTAGACTTCGTTTTAGAGATTTTTATCCAAGTTGTCTTAGGTTCCCTATCTTGATCATCATCATCCACATTTGCTTAGTATTTCCATTCGTCCTGAGTCAATCATCATATTTGACCCAATCAATCTACTTACATATTGAGGTATATTCGGTGTCGTAATCATCCCTTTAGTAGTTCAATCTGATCAATCAACACATTACGTAATCTAGTGAAAACCTCTGAACTTAGTTTGGAATCTGTTTCATCATCCTATCTAATTAGTCATCCAATCTTATCAATCTTCTCATCTCATCAATCAATCATATTGAATTCTATCACATCCCTTATCCAATCATCCAATCAATCGATCCTTTATCTAGTCCAATCAATCCTCCAATCATCACTTATTTCATCCCTTCACTATATCTTAGAGGGTAGCCTCATCTTATTTCATCTAGTAGTTTTGCATTTCCATGCCCCTTACCCGATCGCAAGAAAATAAACTTATGGTAGACAAATAGGCCCAAGGTTCTCAGGTCAACACTCCTTAGGATCCCAATAACAATGAGTCATCACAATCAAATACCGACATCCAAAACACTTCACCACCTAGTGAGAAGAACATGGTCAATCAACCTGAAGTCATAGTTGATGAGTACCTTAGTAATCCCACCAATGTTTAGATGATAGATCTCTTACTCAACGATCATGGGGATAAAATCCTTGTCGCCTTACTCTTAAAAGGAGTCAAAATTCCACTTGACATTAACCTATCCCAATATGTCAACATCACACCCCCTCTAGTGTCTCAGGACCCTCAAAATTCACAAAACATCCTAGAAAATTCCTATGTCCACCAGGGTCCACCTATTGATAATTGGTATCAACCTAGGTTTAGGAATTCCATGCTTTATCAAGTTAGCAATGTTCCTGTACCATAGAAAAAAGGCAACTTACTTGATTTTGGGAATAATTGATGATAAATTAGACTTAATGAGGCCTTGATTTGGTGTTGTGAGTTTTTTTTCACATCCACACTAGGTTGTGGACCCTTTCAAATGCATTTAGCAATGTCTTGTAAAGGTGTTGTAAAGTGTTGTAAAATAATTTCATGCCTTGCTAGAATAAATGGACCCATTTCTCCCTAATTCAATATTATAAAATGTATTTAATGAAGGCTTGTAAAATAAACTTAATGTTAATCTAGTGTTGTAATGTGTCCTACACATTCACATTGGATGTTGTTCCTTTCTAGGCTATATGGACCTCATTTTAATGTTGTAAAGTGTATTTAAATCACACTTTCACATTGAATTATGTGTCCCAAGCCCTAATTTACCTTTACATCATCACTAATATGCCCCTATTACCTCATATTGTGCATCCTGAGGCATAATTTGATGAAATAACAGACAAAGTAATCATAAAAACCAAAATTCGTCATTCCCAAACAACCCAGCTAGAAAATGGACTCCTTTGGGACTAATTCACCATCTAAGGTGAATGAGTCCCTGCCAGGTGGGATTTATTCTCCCAAGGTGTTGAATGAGTCCCATTTGGGCTATTTTTTACTTTTGAGTGAGAAATTTTTGAATTTAAGTTTTTTTTTTCTTCATGTCAGCCTTGGGGATCCAATTTATAGGAAAATAAGTTGAATTTCCTATAAAAACAAGTCTCTAAACCCTAATTTACATCCATTAACTCATTCACACATCTCTTATCATTCATTCATCATTTATCTTCTCCTTCAAGTCAGGCAAGCTAGGGTTTCATCATTGCATGTCATCAAGATAGCTCCCTAAGACATTCAAGGGAAGATTCTTCATGTTTTGTTACAAAAATTCAAGATCAATCATCATGGCAAGGTAATAACTTCATTATTGCATGTTTCATCACATTATTTCATCATTTTGGTTTAATTTCCTAAAAGGGGTTTGACCAAGGCAAACCCCTATGCCCTAACATCCAATATTTCTCTTTCTTGTCTTGTGTGTTTGTATATTTAGGAATATTGGAGGCTTATGAATCATTGAAGATTGAATTTCAAAAATTTTCAAGTCATCTCTTCATTGGATAAGGAAAAACATCAACAAAAACTCACCTTTAAACCCAAATTTGATAGTTTCAGATCCAGACACCTAAAGAAGCAGAAAGTGCAGACCGAAGGCTCTTGTTTCCACATTTGAATGTTTAGAAATTCAAAAGTGGACTCATTCACAATGGGTGGAAAATGAGTCCCACTTCTAGACCTGATATTGGTTTTCTGCATTTTTGGATACCCATTTGTTTGAAATGGGCTCTGGAACAGTTTCACAGAACTGGGACTGATTCACCCAGAATGGTGAATGAGTCCCACCAAGCCTAAAAATTAGCATCAACAACATTCCAGAAGTCATTTCCTATCTCTATCAAGATCTCAATTCCACACTTTCAATTCCATCCATGTCTGTTGTAATTTGCATTCATTTCTAGTTGTTTTTTTTATTACACAATGTGTTTTCAAAAACACTACATTTCCTTAGTTTCCATTCATTAATCAATTAATTTCATTAGTTTTCTACACCTAGAGCATTGCATTTAGGCATAATTTCATCATACATAAATTAGTTTCAGTTAACTACCTATATTTTGGGTGTGGGAACTATCTCTTTCCTTTAGGTGAAAGATCCTAATTAAACAAAAGAGACTTAGCATTCCACCACCTTAAAATCTATGGTACAGAGAGAAGACAATATCAATGCAATAGAGAAACACAACACAATTTTCTCAACCACTCGCAAACATGCATGAATGATAAATACTTACACCTTTTGCTCACTTCATCTAGAAACTCAACATTTAGGCTTCACACTAATCTACCACACTCATTGATTCACATCAATTTCACATATATCTATTCTATTTATTTTGAATTATCTCTCTTTTCCTTTGTTTCACCACTAACTCATCCTGTATTTATACTATCTTGAACTTTGAAACATATCCAAAGTCACCCATCCAACATTATATTCAAATTAGGTCGGCACAAACACATCCTAGGGTGGAATTAGAATGAGGGAAACCCAAACACATACTTGTTGAGGACCCACATATATCAAACAGGCTTCATCAATTCTTAAGATAGTGTTCAACATAGGGTTAGCCAAACCAGTATAAAACACATAGAAAAAATAAGCATGAACCTTCCAGATACTGAAATTATCTTCAATACAAAAATAACAACTCAACTCTAGAACCACAAGTCATAAAACTTCACCAAAAAGAAATTCGGACCAACAAATTTTCTCCTGGACCTCAACTAGAACATAAAAAACCATAGTTCACAACTAGTGAACATAACTCACACTATACAATGAATTGGGAGCCAAATATCTAGATATAGCAGCTTCCAACAACCATGACCAACATATCTAAACCAGACAAACATAGGAGAAAATCCCCAAGCAACCAGTGAACACTTGCAACCTTTCTTCAATACAATTTTCTCAATATCCTCAACATATACAACCAATAACCTACAACCATGAAATCAGTGAAAATATCAACCAGTTGACAACCAATTGTCCAATTGACATCAATGAAAACACCTTCATTCTTTTCTATTCTTTCAAAAATCTCCCCCTTTGTCATTGATGACAACACATGATGTGAAAAACCATCAAAGACAACATACTAGCTGTGAATACACTTCTCAGGATTTTTCTTTTTGTTTCTCCCTCTTAGTAGATAATCTTTTTCTCAGTCTTCCTCTTTTATTTTTTATATTCTTCCTCTCTTCATCTTCACATTCTTCCTCTCCCCCTTTGACACCAATGGAAAAGGAAAAAAGGTATTTTACATTGATTTCCCCTTTCACATTCTTCCTCTCCCCCTTTGACACCAATGGCAACAAAAAAAAGATATTTTACATTGATTTCCCCTTTGACATAGAAAACAAAATACTCATACAATGGCAATACATGACACTAGATGCTCCCCCTAAGACATAGCCACTAAGAAATCACTCCAGAAGAAAGATAGATCCATAAATCCACTAAAATTATGCATCTAGTTCAAGAAAGGAGGGTGACCCCTAACTTCTCTCAAAGATACTCAAAATTATCTTTAAGAAGAGCCTTCATAAATATATGAAGAATCTGATCCTTTGTAGAGATATACCCAAGCTTTACTTCATTCTCTGTGACCTTCACTCTCAAGAAATGATACTTGATAGATATATGCTTTGTCCTCAATTGCATCATTGGATTCTTTGAAATGTTAATTGCACTTTTGTTATCATAGAAGATGGAAATAGGATCATCATACACCATTGTGATATCTTTCAATGTTTGTTTCATCCATAGAACTTGTGTACAACAAGATGCAACAACAATATACTTAGTTTCAACAATAGAAAAGGAAACTAAATCTTGATTTTTACTCAACCATGCCACCAATCTACAACCAAGAAAGTGTTAAAGATCCAAGATACTAAGAGGGGGGGTGAATCAATATCTTCTTAAATTTTCTGATCAGATACCATCCAATTATTCCAATGCATACAATAGGAAAAACAAATAAAAACATTAATAGAGCATAATATCATAGAACGCCAGAGCACCAGAATTTTTATGTGGAAAACCCAAATGGGAAAAACTACAGTGAGTGTTAGCTCACAATATTATATAACCGGTTATAAAATATTACAAAATGGGTGGCTCACTACCAGGACTCATTGTATAGAAACAAAGGCTCAATGCCTATAGAATTACAATGATTGAATGGATTTTAGCCAAAAAATGAACTGACAGAGTACACCTAATGAGTACTAATTTAGTTCCAAATAAAGCTCAATAAAAAGACTTGACACACTTCATGATGTTTGCACTACTTCACATCTTCACATTACTTTTCTAAAAATTGTTTGTTATATATACTCAATCTCTTAACAAGCATCAATTAGGTTGGCCTAATTAGATGCACTTCATATTTACTAAAAATATCGTCTTTCGGCTACAATATTTAAAAAAGATAACCTACATGTTCAACAAGTTGACATAGACCTAAAATAGGTTACACATATATCCGCATAACAAAACTATTTTCACCTTTACACAATTTACCAAAGAAGTCGGCTAGGAATAGACTTCAAACCAAAAAGAAAAAACATTTTGTACAAGCACCGGACATGCGAAATCTCAAATGTACATGCTCCCAACATTTGCAAACCATTTCCCAAAACCGCAAGCAATAATGATCACCAAAAAACAAATGCAGATCAAAATACTAGAGGATTTACGCAAAATATTGATTCAAATACCGAACTATAATACCAAAGTAACTTTAGTTTTGATCTTGTAGTTGCAACTCATATATCATGGTGACATCAATGACAAACAAAAAGTAACAAAATGAGTTCTTCTTCTTCATTTTTCCAATAGAAAGAATGCACCACCACTTGAACTTCTTTTACTCAACCATGCCCAATCCGCATCTGTATAATCACTTAATGTAAAGTCAATATCTCTAGGATACAATAACCCATAATCTAGAGTGTCATTCAAATATTTCAATAGTCTTTTAATAAGAACAACATGTGTTTCTTTAGGACCTTCTTGAAATCTAGCCAAAAAATAGACTACATGCATAATATCTAGTCTACTAGCAATCAAATACAATAGTCCACCAATCATAGATCTATACTTGCTCTGATCAACTTTAGGTGAATCATCATCTTTTCCAAATTTACAACTAGTCACCATAGGAGTGCATACTAGTTTGGAACCATCCATCCCAAACTTATTCAACATCTTTTTTATATACTTAAACCATGAAATAAAAATTACTTTCTTTGTTTGATTAATTTGCAGCCCAAGAAAGAAATTCATCTCTCCAAACATAAACATTTCAAATTCTTTCTGCACATATCTAGGTGTCTTAGGGGACACTACTAGAGCTTCTTCTTCTCTTTCATTTTCTTCATTCTACTTTTCTTTCTCATCCCTTTCCTATTCTTCCACAATTTCTTCAATTCTTACACAATCAAGTTCATCTGATACATTTCCATCAATATTAATTGAATTCTTTATTGTTTTATCAACCTTGACATTTGCACTATCTACAATATTTCTCAGTATTTTATTGAAACATTTGTAGGCTTTTCTTTTATTAGAATATCCAAGAAAAATCCCTTCATCACTTCTTACATCAAGCTTTCCTAAAGCTTTTCATCTCTTCTGATATAACATTTTCTTCCAAATACCTTGAAGTAATTAACAGTATGAATTCTTCCAAACCATAGCTCATAAGGGGTCTTTTTACTATTTTCTCTTTCTTGAACTCGATAGAATACATAAAAAATTGTATGAAAAAATTCTCTCCAATAGACTTCTAGTAAAATAGCCTCAATAATCATTGATCTAGTGGCCTCTTGAACTGTTTTGTTCTTTCTTTCAACAACTCCATTTTGTTGAGAAACTCTTGGAGTAGATAACTATATTTTTATTCTATGAACTTCAAAAAACATATTAAACTCATGGGAGGTGAATTCTCCACCTCTGTCAGACCTTAAGCATTTTATCCTCAAATTTACTTCATTTTCAACCATAGATTTGAATGTATTGAATCTATCCTATGCATCTTATTTCTCTCTAAGAAATTTAACCCGTGTATATCTAGAATAATCATCAATCAAAAGCATAAAGTAACTTTCACCTTGTAGAATTCTAACTCTTGTAGGACCACAAAGATCTATATGAATTAAATCCAATAGTCCAGTTGTAGATTGTTCCTTTTATTTGTAAAGGCTTATAGCTTGCTTTCCAAACTGACAATTCCTACAAATAGCATTGACAAGCTTTGTAATACTTGGTAAATATCTCACGGCCTGAACTGCACTAATCCCTACCAAATTATCAAAATTCATGTAACACATTCTCTAATGCCATAACCAACTATCATTAATCTGAGTCATAAAGCATCGTCCATCAACACCTTTAAGTTGGTAGATATTTCCTTCAAATTTATTTCCTACAGTAATGGCTATTATGGATCTCACATATTTCATCCTCAAACACAAGATTATATCCCTTACTACAAATCTATCCAACACTCAAAATATTATGCCTTAAACCCTTAACATAGTATACATCATCAATATTATGCTTGCCATCAAAACTTATTGAACATATCCCACAAATTTTAGCACTAGTATCATCTCCAAACATAACCAAGCCTCCATCATATTTTTCAAGTTTAACAAACTTACTATTATCACCAGTCATCTTGTTAGCTCTCAAAACATAGGTAAAGATACCTCAAGAGGCTACCAATCTCTTGATACGTTTTAGGGTAATAGACAAGGTTAAGAGAACTCAACCTTCTACTCTTCAGGTGCTGCTAAACCTAGGCGGGTGTACCTTTCTGAATAAAGAGACTTGACTTATGATTATCTTTCTTGCAATGATTTATCCACAATGGCAAATGGAAGTGAACAAATGAAACCAAGCACAATAGCAATCTTCTAATCTAAATCCTAAAATGCTCAATAAATAGATATAAAGAAACTGAATGAGTTCAAAATGATGAAGTGCAGAGACCAGTGCCTTGTTGGGTATGCAAGTCAAATGAGATCAAGATGATCAACACTTCTCTAGAGAAACTCAAACTATCTGGCATATATTATGTTTACAACTTGTATAAACATGCAAAATGTGATTACAAAGCTCTACTTGAACAATCTAGATGATTCTCTCTGATTACTGTGATTAACTAAAAGGATTTAATCTTTGCTTGAAAGAACCAATCAATCAATCACACAGATACAACAAATGTGCACTAATGAATTATATATAAACTTGTCATATCAATTCAAACAACCAGAAAGCCTCAATCTTGGAGACAGCTTAGCAATACTTTCAATAAATTCAACAAATAATTGACACCAAAGAAATGCAACAACATCAACTGATTTTCATAAATACCTCCATTCTGAAATCATGCAACAATAGTCTCTGATCTGATAAATTTATTCCACTATATCTACTTGTTGTGTATCAAATATCTAATAACTGGTCCTCCTTTTACAATTACAAAATGCCTATTTATACACCAGCATCAAGAAAATAAATCATATTGAAGTTCCATGTCGGCTTTCCACAGAATTCTGGCTCCTTTCAAGTCAGCCAACAATGGTTATTTTTGCAATTTACATGTCAGCCATAGTGTTTGAATCTTTATTAATCACCAATGGAACAGTCGCTGAGACAACCAAAAAGTATGTTGAAGGAAATTCAATCATCAATCGTTATTCATCTCGTGTTCCTCTGTTCTTTGCATTGTTCGCTTTCGTCATGACCATTTGTTCGCTATGCCAAAGTCAAGAAGTATCCTTTTGCCCCCTTTGCATTTTGCCATGACCTTATGCCATCGGTGAGATGTCATACAACAAACATTATGTTTCATCGAGAGCCCCATGTTACATTCCTTCCAATCACTGAGACATAAGAAATCTCTCACTAATGCGTTCTTTTGTTTCGTTCACAGTCGCCGTAACATTCTGACATTAGCAAGACCTCTTGCAGATTACTTTGTTATACCAAAAGACCCCAACCATCCTTGAGTGTCGCTGAGACAAATCATTCTTTATGGCGACAAGGACCCTTTTTTTTTCCATCAGTGAGACCAAAGGTCACTCGCCGAGACCTCTTATCGAAAACCCCATCTCACTGATATCACATCCCTTTATCCTTAGGTTGCCAAGACAAAGCCAACATCTCACCAAAAGTCACTCATAAGACCTGTCAGCAAGACCCGACAGGCTCACCAAGACTTTACAATGAAGCCCATAAGTCTTACCAAAGTGTTCACTTAGTTGTCAGTCGGTAAGACAATCCAAACTCGCCAAGACCACATGCCACAAACTTCAACTCTTACCGATGTAACCTTTTCATCTAGTGTATCGTCAAGACACATCAATGTCAAGGAGACCTCTTGGACATTATATTATGTCATACCGAAGCACCCCGGACACACATGATCACCGAGAGAAAGCCAACCTTTCACTGAAAGTCACATTAAAGAAACCCTTATGCTCCGTCAATGAGACATGTGCACATCGCCAAGACCCTTCACCGAAGACCCAATGTTTAGCTGAAGCGAAGACTCAAACGAAGTGTCGGCGAGACCGAAGGTCACTCGCCGAGACCTCACGGTGATAGCCTCAACTTATACTGATATGCACATCCCTCCACCATTGATCGGTGAGACAATGTGAAGTCGCTATGACTTCTCACCGAAGACCTTATGTTTGGCCGAAACGAAACCCCCGCATGTTGTTCGGTGAGACCACAAGAGTTCACCAGGACATTGTACCGATGCCGCAACTCTTTTCGATGTATCCACATTCAAGCCGGTCGCCAAGACATGATGAGTTCGGTAAGAGCTTCCACCGAGGACTAAACTCACGCTGATATGAAACAATAAATGAATTCTAGTTGTCGTGATAGTGGAAACGTCTTGCTAATAGGCAACTCAAACGTTTACCAATATAAAGTGCACAATGGATCAGGGAGACCATGCTTTCTTCATACAGATATGAACCCAACTTATACCAATATGCACATCCCTCCGCCACTGATCGGTGAGACAATGTGAAGTCGCTATGACGTCTTACCGAAGACCTTATGTTTGGCTGAAACGAAACCCCCGCATGTTGTTTGGTGAGATCACAAGAGTTTTCCAGGACATTGTACCGATGCCGCAACTCTTGCTGATGTATCCACATTCAAGCCGGTCGCCAAGACATGATGAGTTCGGTAAGAGCTTCCATCGAGGACTAAACTCACACCTATATGATACAATAGATGAATTTTGGTCACCATGACAGCGGAAACATCTTGCCGATAGGCAACTCGGACATTTACCAATATAAAGCACACAATGGATCGGGGAGACCATGCTTTCTCCATGCCGATATGAACCCAGATATGGATGCCAATCACTGTGACAATGAAAAAGTTCTGCCGACCACCTGCAACAAACATATGTTAGCAAAAAAGCATTGTTGGTTGGGGAGATAGCCATGAACCTATGCCGATATGGACCACAACGTGAAAAATGTAGGACTCGATATATTTATGGGGCAAATATAGGCCAAAATGCAAGCAAAATGTCATGCTGGAAAGCCCATGTGCTTATGATGAGGAGCTATATGGAAACATAGGAATATGAAAAACATGTAAAATCATCAAAAATTTATAGTTCCAATAGGCTATGTATCAGCTTTCAGGAGAAGCAACTACTTGGTGGGACAATGAAAAGACCGAAAGGAATCTTTAGCACGGGTAGGGATTACTTAGAACTTGTTGATACGTTTTAGCACACACACCCTTAAAAGGCGGGGACCCTCTTTCATTTGGTTTTGGTTTATTGGCCCTCTCTCTTTTTGGGGTTTTATTACTTTGGCATGTGTTAAATGTTTATTTTGATTGCCTAGGTGTTTCCCCTAAGTTATTCATTGAAGATGTTGATTTTGAGCTGAACTCAAGTTTTCGTTGGGGTTTGGGACCACCTAGCGGATTTTCGAGATGCTTGTTCGCTTTTCCACCTATTTGGATTTCTACCGGATCACGCGGACTCCGACTATGCACTATTGTTTAGAATTTTGGTGTTTGGAGAATTTCTGGCGGCGTGTCGGATTTTCAGTTTCCATGTATTTAGCCAGTTCTTGGGTTTTCACGATTGTCTTGTCGAGGGCACGTTTGCTCATCTTACGTGCATACTTTGAAGGATCGCCTTCAACTTGATTTTTGAGGTCTTTTATGCTATCATGCTTATTATTTTCCATCGTTTGAGCTGAGGAGTGCTTTCTTGCGAATGATTGGTTGGGTTTTTGGGGCGTTTGGGTTTGAATTGATCGATTTAGTGGTGATTTATTGCGCATTCTTGCCCCTGTTCTTTGTGGACACCATTCTCTTCACATTTGTTGATTATGGGATCGATTTCCTCTTTATAATGGTATGTGTTTGATTTCTTTGCTTTGAATTGATGATTATGGATAGCGCGTTGATGTTATAAGAGCTTCTTGGACTTGAATTCCTGAATATTTGATCGCTTCAGGACTAGGGTTGCCTAGCATTGATTAATTTATGATCTCCCAAGTAATTTCTGAATTTTTTGGTCTATTTGCATTTTGATGAACTTACCTGAGAATCATAAATTTTTTTCCCTAGTATGGTGTCGGCATTTGAATTACCTGAGTCATAGGTTTTCCTATGTGTTAATGGCGGATGTATAGGGTTTAAACCTAGGGCATCCCCATTCATCTTTAGTTTGCTCTCAAACGGGCCTAGAACGCAAAGAAAATATTTTGAAGGTTCATGCATAACTTTCCCTAAGCTTAAATCATTGAAATTCATGATTAATGTGATGTTGTGTGTAATGTGAAATCAAGTTTTAAATAAAACGCTTTTGACATGTCAGGGGGTTTTCACCGTTTTGGGATAAATCACGGTCGGTGCCTTCTGGTTTAAGGTGAAGGACATTGATGCATCATCATGCCGGGTCTCGGCATTCATTCAACGGATGGCGGGCTGTTGGTCTCCTGGATATTTCTGCTTTCCACGGCTAAGGAGGTTTCATCCGCGGGGATAACAAATTTTGTGCTGCGTCATCAGGCTGGAGTTGGAATGCGTTGGAACGCTGAAAACTCTATCTTGCGGAGACCTTTGATTTCGGTGAGACTTTACCCCAACGCCAGTCACCTCAGCGAGACTACCAATGGTCGCCGAGACTTCATCATGAAGCCTTCCTTTCTTGGCAAGCTCAGATCTTCTTTCGAGGAGATCAGATGTTGTCAGCCAGAGGTTATACCAATGAGACTCCATGTTGGCAAAACATTACGCAGTAGACAAGACCTCTAGTCGAATTTAGAACCTATCACCAAGACATCCATTTGCTTCGATGAGATTCCCCCTCGTCGGCGAGATGTTACACTGAAACCACCTAATCTTAGCGAAACCTCATCTAATGACATCCACCTTCGGTGTGACCTCCTGGCGGTCGCCAAGAATTCTCAGCGAGATGACAAAATTTTGGCGAGCTGAGACGATTCCGCGGATTTCCGCTGATGCCAAATTTTCCCGAAGTCCTTGGGTCCTTGTTTTTCTAGATTTCGTGAAGGGTCTATGCCTTCACAGAAATCCGCCTCTAAATGATTTTCCTGAAATTTGGTGAAGTTCAATGAAATATGGAGTAGCATGATGTGTTAGTGGTTTTCAATGCATTTTATTATTAATTCATGCTATTTTATGATATCCTATGAATTTTATTGGCTAGTGATGATCAGATTTAATTGTTAGTAGGTGGTTTGCTGATTATTCTGCTGGAATCCGTCTGGCCTAGAATTTCCTGAAATTCCTCCCCAGCTCAGATTCCACGGATGGTTCTGAAACCCGAAGTTTAGTAGGATCATTTTATATGAATTGTAATAACACCTTGACTATATGAGGCTTATTCTAACAGTGTTCTTATGGATTAACATTTCCTTCCTGTGGTTTTTACTATGATTTTCATGTTGAGTGCAGGCCGAATCTAGCAAGGCAGCAGCTAGATCTTCAATGTCTGATGCAGAGAAGATTAAAATGGACATTAAGAGCAAGATCCTTGAGAGTAAAATCACTTTAGTTTGGTCGGAGGTGAATGATACAAATGTCAGATCATGGGATTATGAATAATTTAAAGGAAGAATGGTAGTAAAGGATCTTCCTTTGGTGGCTAGAAGGATGATGGAATCAGGCTTGTCCCATGTGGTGGGTTTCCCTTCAATGGTGTAGTGTTATGAGCTAGTCCTCGAGTGTGCCAGACACTATGATTAAGGCACACAGAGAATTATTGGTCCTCAAGGGAGATTTGTAGCAAATCTCAACCCTATTTCCATTGCCCAAACTTTTGATATGCTAGATAGATCTCATGTGGTGGGATTCAGCATGAGGGTAGCTCAAGAGTTCTACAATGAACAGACTGTGAAGTAACAACAGTTTATCAATTCTTGGCTAGAGAAGCCTAAGTCTCACTGATACAAATTACCCAAGCAACTATTGGGATAAAGTTTAGAAGGAGTATTAGCAATTACCATCACTCTTCGGTATAGTGGTTGGATTGAGGAATCTTTGGGTGTTTGAGGAATTGGATGTGCCATGTGATTTGGTGAGGATGGAGTGAGAGAAGCCCGACTACAGTAGAAGGGGGTTCGTGTAGAAGTAATCCATGAGCAGTTGTCCAATGTCTTGAAAACAAAGACCTTCACAATGACCTCATATTTGGTCTATGCACTTGTAAGATTCCACCCCTACAAAGGATTGAGCACAAGGGGCACTTTTGGACAAGATATTATCTATGAGGTTTACCCTTAGTTGCACTTGGGAGGTTCAAACTACAGGAGGGTGAATGATGCATTCACCATGCACATTACTAGATTGCTCCAACGTGTAGAGCATGCCAGGATTTCAGACCAGGCTAAGGAACTCATCAAGAAATATGGGGCATGGTTTATTAAATTCCCAACTTTCTCCTACATTCGGATTGATGGTTGCCAGAGAGCTCCATACCGACTTCCAAGATACCATACCAATCACATTCTACTGTTGGAGGTCACTAGGAAAATCTATGACTTTGATGCCATTGTCAAGAGAGATAAGCATAAGACTGGATTTGGTGGAGACCATTACTGAGCTTAAAAAGATGAAGGCCTCCAATCTTGCCACAACAAGTTGGTTGCAAGGGGTGCAGACCAAAGGTAATGAGGCCATTAAGGAGATTATGTCAACTGGGAAGGATGCTACAAGGGAAACTGATTAGTTGAAGGCGGTGTTGGCACAAGATAAGGAAGACATGGATCTCCTACTGTGGAAAACCAGAACTATCATGGAGTACACCCGAGATAGGTTGGTAAGTGATGGAATTCTTCCTTCCTCTAGAGTTTCTGAACCATGGGAGTGGTATGATGCATTGTAGATTAGGCATAAAGTGTTGAAGAAGATTTACAAACAAAGGAGGCAGATTGATGATACTCTAGCTGATGTTTAAAATGGATCCATTGCCTTCTTTGAAATTATAACAGGAATAAGGAAGATTTCACCCAAGTACTTGAGCTTGGAACAGTTGAGGAAGTGGTGGCATGATGTTTATGCCCCAATTAATGATGATTCCATTTGTTAGCATCAGTTAGATGATGCGGCCACATACATTGTTGTCATTGAAAAATACCTAACATATAAGGTGGATTGGGATAGGTTGGTAAAAAAATCAAGGGAGGAGATTGCATCAATTGAAAGATGACTTAGGGTTTTTCTATTACCACTTGTGGCTGAATTGGATGGGGCACTCTTGAAAGTCCATGAAGGGTCAGATTGGAATAGAGACAAAGGGGAAGGCAGTTAATGCCCAACTACATTGAGATTTGTTCTTCCCCATTATCATGCCCTGCATTGGTCTGAGCTACATTGGGAATCTCGGGCCGACTTGGGTGTAGTTCGTGCATTTAATGCATTCCTTTATTCCATTTTGATTTTCTCTTGGCCGACTGGTGGTGCCTAATTAATGTTGCGAAGCTCTTGCTAGGCTGACGGGTTTTTTTCTGGGGGGATTCTATATATTTGGAATTTCGCCTCATTTGTAAGGGTTAGAATATAGAGATTGATATAGAGCAGAGATAGTTAGAAGCGAATTAAGTAGATCAAGTTAGCAAGTAGTTGTTCTCAAGCAAATATTGTAACAAAAATATGGAATTGTTGCTACAATGGATAATTTGAATGCAAGTAATGACATTGTGATTTGGTGCCATACTTGTATTCTCTTGTCTTGCATGGTTCTTGTTATTCTATCTTTAAAATTGCTTTGAGAAGGTTAATATTTAGATTAGATTTGATTCAATAATGTTGCAACAATCCCTCATTCCATACTTTTCACAACCAATTGATTGTTAGTTGCTTTGCAAAGTTAGCCTGGACTTCATATTCATTGTGCTTAGTTCGATTGTGAGGATTTATTCATTTCAATTGCAATAGGGTTGTTTGAATGAATGTTCATGATTTGAAAATCCTAACACCTTAGAGATTATCTTGTTTCTATAAGATTATAGGTGCTCTGGGTCAAGTAGGAATCGTTTTGAGGGATTGGTCCATTTCGAGTGTTGGACATTTTCATTGTTAATCTTAGGTTTAGTAATTAGTTTAGAAATCTCTTTGAAACCCTTATCTTTTTTCTATTTCTTTGATTATTGGGTTGGATCTAGGATTGAAGTATCATCATATTGTTAGATCTGATAAGTTGAGATTCAATATTTTGTTTGTAGTAAGGTCCCCATTGTGATTACCAACATTCCACATTTATCGGAGTTGTTTACGCATTGTCAGACACGACATTAGGACCTTAGGGTTATCTCTTGGGAAGGCTTTGGTAGGTAGTTGCCCCACCTTTCAAAATTAGAGATAGGATATTATGTTCTATCGGTTAATTTACTATCTAGTAAACACCATCAACAAGATTAGCACTAGAAGGAGGGTCTAAACAAGCAAGTTGGATCAATTTTTGAATGCCATCTCTCCTGAGAGATTCAAAAGAAGGACAAGATCTACTCTAGGAGAGGAGGAATTTCAAGAATTACCAGACCCCACTAGACAATTGATAAATTTACCAAAAAGGGTAAAGTCATCATCATCCCATCCACCCTCCATCTATAAATGTCCCCATCTTCATCGGGTTCATCTAAGTCTAAGGTATTCCCAATCCACAACCTTAGCTAGTCATAAAATCAGCCATTACCACCCCACCTCCACCAATGGCTTTCCTAGCAACCCAACCCATCTCCATTAAGTTTCAGTTTACAATGTCGTGCCAAAACCACGAACACTTTTGTTCAAAATTCCATGTTAATGATCCAAATAGGACCCGGCGAGGAACACATCAAAATCTTTCAGACTGGCCTTAAGGATAGAGGGATAAACCATGAGGATGTAGCATGTAGATTATTTCTTTATTCATTGGGAGATGATTCATTCTATTGGTACAACCATTTACCTGTTGGGTCTATTGAGTATTGGACTGAGCTAGAGGCTGCCTTTTTGCATAAGTTTTGAATCCCCATTAGTTTTAATGAGCTTTACCATTAGTTCACTAATGTGAAGAGGGAGGTCAATGAGCCTATAGGATCTTTCAACAATAGGTTTCATCATGCTTATACCAAACTATAGGCCCCTTATGTTGTCGACGAGCCCACCGCTTTAGAAGTTTATTATGAGGGACTTGATAGTTTTACAGCTACCTTTATGAAGTGGAGTAATAACCCCCCTGCTAGTATACTTGATGCATATGCAAAGGCTGTGAAAATTAGCACTAATCTAAGGCAACATCTGTCTGGTCCTTTACCCTCATTAGGACCTGTTGCTCACCCTGGACAAGTTCCAGCTCTCAACCAAGCTTTGGCAAACCATACTCCAATCATGAATCCAGTACCTCAGTTACCTCTGGTCTCTCACCTAGGACCTCTTGTGGGACAAGTGTTATCCACCATTAGTTACCCTCAGCAAACTGTGAATTAACCCCTGCATATCCAGTCTCCCGCTAGTTATCCTTCATACCTACAGTATTTTGAAGTATTGAACCAATCACTAAATGCCAATGCTATAGTAGGGTATTCCTAGAATAATGTGAATTAGCCTCCACACAGTAATCCTGACAAGGCGAGACTAGATGAATTGTCTGAACAAATAAAGAAGCTGAATATGGAGTTGACTTACTTGAGGAACTAGAATAGTCAGTTGCAAGTTGCTCAGATAAATGTGTAGTCCAATCAAAATAGAGAGAATCCACAAGGACAAAACTTTGATAGAGGGCAACGTCATGAAAAATGATACAATAATGAAAGAGGATACAACAATGACAGAGGATATAACTAGGATAGAGGTTACAACAATGAAAGAGGATACAACAATGATCGGGGATTTAATAATGACAGAGGGTATAATAATGATAGAAGACAGAACTATGATAAGGGGCAATCCTCAGGTCAAAACTTTGATTGAGGACTAGGTGGTGGACAAGGGTTCGAGAGAAAGCAACAATCAGGACAGAACGAGACTTGGAACACAGGGCCCAAAAATGGAGGAGCCCCCACCCCATTGGATCAACTAGTTAGTCAACCTGTTAATCAATCTACCAGTCAACCAGTTAATCAAGAGAATCCTCCTAGCGGTGTATATCTAGTTGAGGCTGCTTTATCAGGGTGGTGTAGGCTCCACAAGACTAGTCAGCATTGTAAGTTAGAGTGTCAAGAATTCCAAACAATAGCCTCAATCTTTCAGTATGAAGTGGAGAACAATGCAAGCGGTCAGGAATTAGTACCATCTAATCCTTATGATTCACCAGTGTTGGTGTTGAATCATGCTCCTTTTCCACAAAGTAAGGAGAATGTACCTGAAGAGGAATTTGACCATGTTGAGGAAGAGGCAGACCAAGTATGTAATGGAGATGAAATGGCACATTTATTCAATGAGAGTCAAGTGAATGATAATGGTCCTAGAGATGAAGAAGAGGCTTATGTCAAAGAGGAATCTTACATTGAAGAAGTGCAGACCTTCTAGAGACCTGTCAAGAAGTATGACTTGAGGGAGTTGCCACATAGGCACCCACAGGCTGGAGGCCCCTTTACTACTTCCATTCCACCGAATAATTTCAACACACCCCCAGACCTTAATGCTAGCAATAATCCATCACTACCTCAGGTGTCCAAGCAATATTTATCTCAAGATCCAGAACATGCTGATGTACCAAAAGGAAGAAGTGTTGATGCAAATAAGGAAAAGATGATGGAATACCCGAGGGAGACTCCTACTGATTTAAATAAAGGACAATTGGCCACGTATGTTGCTGAAGAACTCCGAAAATTGAAGGTAAATCTATCTACATTCGATTTATTAAGAGTTCATCCATTAGGAATGCAGTCTTAGGATCTTATAATGCAAATTCCATGTCACAAGATAAATCAATTAGCGAGAGTGTCAATAGAGTATCTAGTTCTCAGTCAGTAGGAAGACAAAATCAGACTCATAATCAAGTCCATATGCCCCCTAGAGATACTGGGAAAGAAAAAGACAAATCTCAAGTTGCTCAAGTAGATACTCCCTTAACTCTGTTTCAAGGGAAGACAGACACATCTCCATTCTTGATTTTTGTTCGAATATTCAGTAAGAATCTGCATAATTGTCTGCTAGATTCTGGTGTTTCAACCAATGTTATGCCTTTCGGTGTATGTCAAGCTATGGGAATTACTCTTGCTGAATCACAGAAGAAAGTCACACAATTGGATAGGACTGAATTCAATGTTGTAGGAGAGTTAAATATGATTCATATGCAGATTGCTTCTGATCCTAGGATTCAACAGGTTATCAATATATAGGTGGCTGATATACCTGACGCTTATGGCCTAATCCTGGGAAGAGACTTTACTAGGGCCTTGAATGGATATGTCTCGTGATCACTCCATATGTAGCTTCCTGGAAGAGTACCAACTTGATTAGAATTGAAAGAGAACCTAGAATGAAGTACATAATTACATAATATCAAAAAATCACCGCTGAAATTCTAGTATCGGAAGTAAGCATGGGTAACTATATGCTTGTTGCTCCTCTTGAGGAGCCAGACATGGAGGAAGTTCTTATGTTCCACACATCACCTATTGACTTTATAGTATAATCCAGTGGTACTGAAGTCCTGATCGAACCAGCTGAAGAGGATAGTGGTCTAGAAGATAGTTAGCTTGGTTTGCTGGATAATTTTCAAGAGTTCATTCAGAAGTGCATTGAAGATCAAGTTCAGCTGGGGAAGGGAATGAACTTTGGATAGCTACTCTTGCCCAATTGGTGCAGGATGCATAATGCTTCTCATTCGGAATTGGGTTGTTGCTTATGCCAGGCTGTAGTGGAACAAATATAGAAAGGTATCAAGCCTCCTACTTGATCAAAATCGATATCCTGAATATCCAAGAAGATCCTAAAGGAAAGGAGTGATGCCTTCTAAAAATCCATCCAACAGTAACAATGCAAGTGAAAAAGTAGGGAAATTTGCAGTTGCTAGTTGTTGGACTTTAAGATTCGATGGGTCCAAATCAAAGAATGGAGCTAGGGCAGGTTTCGAACTAATTAGTTCGAGAGGTAAGACATTTTTTTGCTGCTCATAGACTTTAATTTCACTTTATGAATAATGTAGCCGAATATGAGGCCTTGGTGCATGGGCTGTTAATGGCATTGAAGAAAAAAGTTAAGATCTTGTAAGTTTTTGGAGATTTTGAGTTAGTAGTCAAGCAAGTTAGGAGACAGTACTCTTGTCATGACAGGAGAATGACTAACTATAGACACAGTGTGGGACCTCATTGAAGAGTTTGATGCCTATTTCTCTTTACGGACTAAGAAGTTTCTTTATGGAGTGACACGATTACCCTCAGTGCGATATGCTCACCAAGCACAGTGTTGAGGATGACCAATATGTTAGATTTCATTACTAGTCTTGATGTCTGCCTCAGATGGTAGGCCAAGAATTGAGCTTAAAAGGATGGACTTAGGAAGTGGTAACTGAGAGACAGCAGACCTACAAGGGGAATGGGTGAAATTAGAGATCATTTTGATCTGGACAAGGTTGAGATCAGAAACGGGATGGGAAAAGAGTCCATTAGTGGACAATGTGACAAATATAATATGGGAACTCAGGATAATGTCAAAAATGTTCTCATTGACAAAGTGTGCACTCTAGAAGAAAGACAAGGAATCATTGATGCATTATATAGATATCCAGATGTGATAGCCTGGACTTACGAAGAATTAAAGACTTATGATACATCAATCATAACCCATACTATCTCTCTCAATCCAGGAGTAAAAGTCTTTCAGACAGAGGCAAAGGCCCATCAATGCTTTACTTGAACCCATAATACAAAAGGAAGTGAAGAAATCATTGTTTGCAAGGATAATATTCCCAGTTAAACATTCTACTTGGGTTGCAAACCCGGTTCTAGTGCGAAAGAAAAATGGTGAAATTCAGCTATGTGTGGATTTCAGGAACCTAAATAGGGCCTCGAGAGAGAAAGATAATTATCCAGTACCCTCACTAGATGAAGTGCTCCAGATTGTCAATGGATCTCAGATGATGTCCTTCTTGGATGGTTATTCGGGATACAACTAGGTCATGGTGCAGTATGAGGATAGGCACAAGACTGCTTTCACCACCAAGTGGGACACTTTTGCCTACAGGAGGATGCCTTTTGGCTTAATTAATGTTGGAGCAACATTCCAACGAGCTATGGACATTGCATTTAAAGATATAATTGGTAAGTGTATAATTATTTATATGGATGATCTAACTGTCTTTTCCAAGAAGAGAGGTGATCATATCTCAGATTTATGCAAAGTTTTTCAGAAATGCAGAGAGTTTGGGATATCTCTCAACCCAAAGAAATGCATCTTTGGATTAGCAGAAGGTAAATTGTTGGGGCATGTTCTCTCTAAAAAGGGGATTGCCATTGATCCAGAATGCATAGAAGCCATTCTTAAGATTCCGCCGCTTGCCAGTAAAAAAGAAATGAAATCATTCTTTGGCAAGATCAACTTCGTGAGGAAGTTCATCACTAGGTTCATAGAAATAGTTAAACCACTGAATGCAATGTTGAAGTGGGAAGCCAAAGTTGAATGGAATCTGAGAGGAAAAGAGGCATTTGCAGAGATAAAGAGGGCTATTGCTAAAGCTCCTATTTTGGTAAGTCCAGACTATGCTAAGCCTCTCTATATATATTCATTTGCCTTTGATCATTCCTGTGCTACTATGTTAACTCAAAAGTTAGATCAAGGAAATGAGCATCCATAGCATTCATGAGTGCACCATTAAAAGATGCAGAGCTGAGATATCCAAGTGTGGAAAAATAGGCTTATGCCTTAGTCAGAGCTGTAAAGAAATTTTGACATTATATCCTCAGAAACAAAATCTTTGCAATAGTTCTTGATTACATGTAGTTAAGTTATTGTTGTTGATCACGAGAATGAGCTAGGGAACAGGGCTAAGTGGGTAACTATGTTGCAAAGAGTATGATATGGAAATTCAACCCATGAAGCTGGTAAGAGGGCAAGGGCTTTCACAGACAATGGTAGAAACAAGCTCTGATCTTACAGCTCAGAGTTATAATTTAGAGGATGTTTCTCCTGGCGAGTGGTATGATGATATTGTTTATTATCTCCTAACTCAGAGATGCCCCGATCATCTTAATTTAGTACAAAGAAGGGAATTGCACTTAAAGAGTGATAGTTTCATGTTGAAAGGAGTTGTCCTATACAAGGAAAATCATGAGGGTGTTAATTTGAGGTGCCTAGGAAAGGAAGAATCTGTAAGAGTGATGTTGGAGTTTTATGACAGATATGGTACAGGCCATGGATCAGCACCTTCTACAACGAACCAGATTCTGAGAGCTATTTACTATTGGCCTACACTGTTCAAAGATATACACAACCACGTCAGAACTTGTCATGTGTGTCAGACTACAGCCACTAGAGAGAAGTATGCCGCACTCCCACTCCAGCCGATCTTCGAGGTAAAACCTTTTGCATAATGGGGAATGGACTTCATAGGTCCAATCAATCCACCTTCTTCTGCTGGTCACAGGTATATCCTTACTATCACTGATTATTTTACAAGATGGAATGAGGCCCTTGCTTGCAAACAATGCACTTCAGAGGTAGTTATTAACTTCATTGAATCAGGTATCATTAATCATTTTGGATGTCCTATGTCTTTAGTTTGTGATAATGGTCCTGTGTTTTTGTCTTTGAAGTTTTCTAACTGGGATTTTGACCATGGGATTATAATTAAATTTGCATCCAACTATTACCCTCAGGGTAATGGTTTAGCTGAGTCATGCAACAAAAATCTCCTGGCTGTTATTCACAAATTGTTAGAAAGAAATCTGAAGGATTGGCATACCCAACTTAGATTTGCTCTTTGGGAAAATCACACCAAACATAAGACTTCCATAGGAATATCACCCTATCACTTGGTTTATGGATTAGAGCCTGTGTTTCCCATTTATTTTAAGATCCCCACCTTGCAGTTCATTAATGAATATTATGATGAGGGAGATAAACGTGAGGCTAGACTTGCTAAATTATTACGCCTTGAGGGAAAAAGAGATGAAGCCCTGGAAAACTTTGCTAAACATCAGGGGGTTGTCAAGAGATGGTTTGATAAAAGAGCCAAGGTTAAAGTTTTTAGGATTTCTGACTTGGTTCTTTACTAGGATAAAGCCCATGACCATAAGGGGGAGCATGGAAATTTTAATAAACTTTGGCTTGGCCCTTACCAGATTTTAGAAATTCTAGGAGATAATGCTTTCCGTTTGAAAACTCTCACTGGAGAGGATATCCCACTGCCTGCCAATGAGCAGTATTTGAAGCATTATTTATAGTCTTGAGTTGTTCTCAGCTCTTGTCTTGTATATAGTTAGATTAGGTTTTCCTTTATGTTTTTCTTTTGTCTGTTTTGGTTAGAGTAGGGTTGCTTTTGGGTTTGTTTGGGTTTTTTCCTTGCTCTTGCTTTGGGGGTTTTCCTATTTTCTCTTGGGTGTGCTACACCTTTATGACAAATTTATCATTATCTAGAATTGTTCTAAGTATTTTGTTGGCAGATTATAGTCTTGTATCTTGAAAGGACGGTTAAAGTCTTTGCTATTTCCAACAGTCTCAATGTTTGATTTATTAAAGATAGGTCACTAGTTTTGATTTGAATTTGAAGTATTATGAAAATCTTATATCTCTCATATATCTTAAGAATCATGATATTACCATAGGATCCTTGTGAAGTTTTGTTAGGTGAAAAATCCTATTTCTGCTTTAGCGCCATTGTGGTTCTCAGCCCTGAGTGTGAACTTCATTGTTCACAGGTTGAAATGAAAGTGACATAAAAAATATCAAAAGAAAGAAAAGTGACAGACATAATATCAAAAGAATAAATTTAAATTATCAGGGGTACCTGAATATCTCTACCGGGGCTATAGACGCTTGGCTGGCAGTAGAGCTATGTTCAGGAGAGTCATAGTGATAACCTCGTCGGGGCTATGGACGCCTAACTGGTAGCGAGGCCCTATCCAGGTTGATTTTGAAGTTAGAATCCTTACATAGCCTGACTTGACTGAGCTTGGTTTCTATGGTAACTTAATGAGGGAAATGAACTCATATGCGCACACTTGGATTTTCAGTTTATGGAATGTTTGGTCTATCCTTTGGTTCTGATTCTTTAAATCTTTGCATTCTAATTGTTTATTTGATAGTGAGATTGAAACTAGAGATTTTGGGTTCTTGATTCCTGTTCGTCATCAAATGCTCTGGAGCATTTTCCCAACAGAACTCGCCATTTGTTGTGCAGTTTTCGCACACACGCCCCGCTGAAAGTAGGGACCCTCTTTCACTTTGGTTTTGGTTTCTTGGCCCTCTCTTTTTGGGGTTTTGTCTTACTTTTACATGTGCTAAATGTTTATTTTTGATTGCCTAGGTGTTTCCCCTAAGTTATTCATTGAAGATCTTTGATTTTGAGCTAAATTCAAGTTTTTGCTAGGGTTCGGGACTTTTCACCCTAGCTGAATTTTCCTGGATCCTGTTCAGAACTTTCCACCCTGGCTGGATTTTCCCAGATCCTATTCGGACTCTGGCTATGCATTGTTGTTCGGAGATTTTTGGTATTCACGGATTTCCGCTGACGCCGGATTTTTTTGGATTCCACCCTGTTGTCGGATTCCCGGGTTTTCTAATTGTCTTGTCGGGCACATTTATGTCTTCGTGCATGCTTTGAAGGATGTATTTAACTTGATTTTTTGGGTCTTTTATGCCATCATGCTTATTATTTTCCATCGTTTGAGCTGAGGAGTGCTTTCTTGCGACTGACTAGTTGGGTTTTTGGGGCATTTGGGTTTGAATTGATCGATTTAGTGGTGATTTCTTGTGCATTCTTGCCCCTGTTCTTTGTGAACACCATTCTCTTTGCATTTGTTGATTCTGGGATCAATTTTTGCTTTATAATGTTATGTGTTTGATCACTTTGCTTTGAATTGATGATTATGGATAGCACGTTGATGTTATAAGAGCTTCTAGGACTTGAATTCCTGAATATTTGATCGCTTCATGACTAGGGTTGCGTAGCATTGATTAATTTATGATCTCCCAAGTAATTTATGAGTTTTTTGGTCTATTTGCATTTTGGTGAACTTACCTGAGAATCATGATTTTTTCCCCTAGTATGGTGTCGTCATTTGAATTACCTAAGTCATAGGTTTTCCTGTGTGTTAATGGTGGATGTATAGGGTTTAAACCTAGGGCATTACAATTCATCTTTAGTTTGCTCTCAAACAGGCCTAGAATGCAAAGAAAATCTTTTTAAGGTCCATGCATAACTTTCCCTAAGCTTAAATCATTGAAATTCATGATTAATGTGATGCTATGTGTGAAATTGTGATTTCATGTCGCAATCCGGCTTTTGGCCTTATTGCGGGATTTCTCGTTCCTTCGGGATAATCCATCTCTGGTGGATTTTCCTGAAGTTTGGTGAGGTGCAATAAAATTATCACTATCATATACACCATTGGCAAGACAAACATTCATCGGCAAGAGGTCATAGCGGGCTCCATTAGTCATACCGATATTCTTTTCCATCACTGAGACCTCCATCCTTCGGCAAGACCTTTCACTAAGCGTATTCTGCTCTTGTCGAGATCCCTTCATTTCAGTTGGGGAGACCCTACTTGGTCAGTGAGACCTTTCGGCGAGCTCACAACTCTTGTCGAGACCTTCGCTTTCGGTGAGACTTTACTCTGACGCCAGCCACCTCAGCGAGACTACCAACGGTCGCCGAGACTTCATGACGAATCCTTCCTTTCTTGGCAAGCTCGGATCTTCTTTTAGGGAGATCACATGTTGTCGGCCAGAGGTTATACCGATGAGACTCCATGTTGACAAAACATTACACAATCGACAAGACCTCTAGCTGAATTCAGAACCTATCACTGAGACATCCATTTGCTTCAATGAGACTCCCCCTCATCGGCGAGACATTACACCAAAACCACCTAATCTTAGCGAAACCTCATCCGATGACATCCACCTTCGGCGTGACCTCCTGGTGGTCGCCAAGACTTCTCAGTGAGATGACATACTTTTAGCGAGCTGAGACAATTCCACGGATTTCTGATGATTCCAAATTTTCCCAAAGACCTTGGTTCCTTGTTTTTTCTAGATTTCGCGAAGGGTCTATGCCTTCACAGAAATCCGCCTCTGAAAGATTTTCCCAAAATTTGGTGAAGTGCAATGAAATATGGAATAGCATGATGTGTTAGTGGTTTTCAATGCATTTTATTATTAATTCATGCTATTTTATGATCTCCTATGAATTTTATTGGCTATTGATGATCAGATTTAATTGTTAGTAGGTGTTTTGTTGATTATTCCACTAGAATCCGTCTGGCCCAGAATTTCTTGAAATTCCTCCGTAGATTCCACGGATGGTTTTGAAACACAGTTTAGTAGGATCATTTTATATATGGTGTAATAACACCTTGGTATGAGGTTTATTCTAATGGTGTTCTTATGGATTAACATTTCCTTCTGTGGTTTTCTGTGATTTTCATGTTGAGTGCGGGGTTGAATCTAGCGAGCATAGGTTGGATCTTCAATGTTTGGCCTTAAAGAAGATTAAAATGGACATTAAGAAAGATCCACGAGAGTAAAATCACTTGGTTTAGTGGAATTGGTGATACAAATGTCTTCGGATCATGGGATTGTGAAGAATTTAAAAGGAAGAATAGCCAGTAAAGTATCTTCCTTTGGTGGTTAAGGATGATAGATCAAGCTTGTCCCATGTGGGGAGTTTCCTTTGAGTAGGTAGTATGAACAGGTACCATTTGTGCGGAACCACTATGATGGAGCACATAGAAATTATTAGTCCTCAAAGGGAGAGTTGTATGAAATATCAGCCTATTTCCATTGCACAAACTTTTGATATGCCGGATAGATCTCATGTGGTGGGATTCAACATCAGGGCAGCTCAAAGGTTCTAGGTGACTTGGCTGGTAGCGCCAGTTTATCAATTCTTGGCTAGAAGCCTAAGTCTCACTATTCTAAATTACCCAAGTAGCTTTTCAGGATTAAGTTCAAGAAGGAATATTATGATGCCATCACTCTTCTTAGTAGGGTGGTTGGGTTAAAGAGTGCTGGTACGTTTGAGAATTGGATGTTCCATGTGATTGTGAGGATGGAGCAAGAGAAGTACGACTACCATTGGGCGGTCATTAGTCAATGTCGATGAGCAATTGTCAATGTGTTTACCAAGCAAAGACCTTCTGGCCAATGACCTCATAGAATTACATGCACTTGCAAGATTCCACCCCCTCACAGGAGTTGACACAAAGGGGCACTTTTGGACAATATATTATCATGAGGGTTTACCCTCAATTGCATAGGAGGTTGAACTGGGGAGGGTGAATGATGCATTCACCATGCACGTACTAGATTGCTCCAGGGTAGAGCATGTTGGATTAGGCAGGCCTAAAGACTCCTTAAAGAAATATAGAATAGTTTTATTCAGTTCCCAACTTTCTCCTACATTCGATTGATGGTTGCCAGAGAGCTCCATACAGACTTCCAAGATACCCTACTGATCACATTCTACTGTTGGAGGTCACTAGGAAAATCTGTGACTTTGATGCCATTGTCAAGAGAGACAAGCATAAGACTGGATTTGGTGGAGACTTCCCCTTGAAGGATTGATACTGGAGAGGCTTGTCCTTCCATTGGTTCTACCCAAGCTTTAGAAGAAGAAATGAGTACTCTTGGCTTGTCTTTCCATCCAAGAGGTCCAAATTTGATATTACCAGAGAAGCTCAAAAGAAGGCCAAAACAGTATAGCCATAAGGTGAATTTGGAGGACTACTGGGCCAACTGCAGTGATGAATTTGAGGTCAGAAGAAGAAATTCTCCTAGCTTCCAGTTGAGTCAATTCGATTGTATAATGTAAAGGGAGTTCCTGATCAATTGGAAGATGATGGAAACTTAATCCAGGATCATGCTTATGAGGCCATAAAAGATAGACCAATTGGTGATGTGGATTGGTTGGAGGAGGAAAAGACAAAATTAAAACAACTAGTGGATCCAGTTATCAAATTTACTAGGATGTGGCTAAGGCATAAGCTATGGGACCTAGAAAATAATGGTGTATAGTGCACCTATGCGCTAATGGGAGATTTGGATCCCCACTCCACCTCTGAAGAATCTACCGAGAAGAGTCCTAAGGGCAAGGGTAAGTTGGATTCTCCTTTCAAAACCAAGATAAAAGGTGTTCAAGAAACAGAGGCCCAGGAAGCAGAAAAACAGAGAAAGCCAAAGGCCAAGAAGAGGACAAGGACTAGGAAGTCTGAGCAGAAGGAGGCTGAAGGGAAAAATATTGAGGCTGATGATCCTGTACCCAAAAGGAGGAGAATCATAAAATTGTTAGAGAAGGAAAGCTCCAAGGTAGGAGGGGAAGAAGTTGCCCCACCAGTGGTAAATGTTGAAATTTTAGAGGAGCAGCATGATGATGTGCCTTCCGCTCATGAATCTCAAAGAAAACCTAGTGAGTCAGAGGATGTTGAGGATCATCCGAATACTGAAGAAGAAGAATTCCATGAGGGTGATCTTCATAGTGCAAAAGAGGAAGTTGAAAAGATACTACAATCCCCTTTGGTTGCATATGCAGATTCCCTTGTTAGAACTGAAGAAGTCCCTCCAAGAGAAGAAGAAACAGTAGAGGTCCCACGACCCGAGCATAAGGAAGAACATGTTGAAGAGGAAGAAAGTAACATAGATGAAACTCCTAAGAAGCAGAATGTGAGTGAGGAGGCACCTAAGGATCAGCAGGAGGAGAAACAAAGTGAGGTGCAATTGGAATCCACTGTTCTTGGTTGGTTAGATAAAGAAATAAGGAGAGAGCAAGTTGTTGTGGAAGATAGTCCACCGAATTGGGATGAGCTACTAGCTAAGATCAAAAAAGATAGAGGTAAAAGGAAGGCTAGGGTGATTTCAAGGATTGAAAGGGATGAAGCTCATAATAGAGTTGTTCACATTGCCACCGCTGCTCTAGATAACAATAGAGATAATGTGGCTGGAAAGGATTATAAAGTGCAGACTTTCAACTTGGGGCCTACTTCTGTGGAATAGGATATTGAAGATTATGAGGGTTCTAGTGCAGTCATCGTGGGTAGGCTGAGGAAGGAAATAAAGACCAAGCATGAATTGAAGAAAGAGAATGAAAATCTCAAGAAATGCTTGGAGGAATTAATGAAGCCCATACAATCCATTAACCCTTTGATTTTTGTTGTGAATCATTTTCCTCAGGAGACCATTACCGAGCTTGAAAAGATGAATGCCTCCAATCTTGCCATAGCGAGTTGGTTGCGATGGGTGTGGACCAAAGGTAATGAGGCCATTAAGGAGATTTTGTCAACTGGGAAGGATGCTACAAGGGAAACTGATTGGTTGAAGGCAGTGTTGGCACAAGATAAGGAAGACACAGATCTCCTGCTGCAGAAAACCAGAACTATCATGGAGTACACTTGGGAAAGGTTGGTAAGTGATGGAATTCTTCCTTCCTCTAGAGCTGCCAAACCATGGGAGTGGTATGAGGCATTACAGATTAGGCAGAAAGTGTTGAAGAAGATTTACAAACAAAGGAGGCAGATTGATGATACCCTAACCGGTGTTAACAATGGATCCATTTCCTTCTTTGAAATTATGACAAGAAGAAGGAAGATTGCACCCAATTACTTGAGCTTGGAACAGTTGAGGAAGTGGTGGCATGATGCTTATGCCCCAACTAATGATTATTCCATTTTTGAGCATCAGATAGATGATGCGGCCACATACATTGTTGTCATTGACAAATACCTAACATATAAGGTGGATTGGGATAGGTTGGTAAAACAATCAAGGGAGGAGATTGAGTCAATTAAAAGATGACTTAGGGTTTTTTTATTACCACCTGTGGCTGAATTGGATGGGGTGCTCTTGAAAGTCCATGAAGGGCTGGATCAAAATAGAGACAAAGGGGAAGGTAGTTAATGCCCAACTACATCAAGATTTGTGCTTCCCCATTATCACGCCCTGCATTGGTCCGAGCTACATTGGGAATCCCAGGCCGACCTAGGTGTAGTTTGTGCATTTAATGCATTCCTTTATTCCATTTTGACTTTCTCTTGGCCTACTGGTGGTGCCTAATTAATGTTGCGGAGGTCTTGCTGGGCCAACGGGTTTTTTCTAGGGGGATTCTATATATTTGGCATTTTGCCTCATTTGTAAGGGTTAGAATATAGAGATTGATATAGAGCAAAGATAGTTAGAAGCGAATTAAGTAGAGAAAGTTAGCAAGTAGTTGTTCTCAAGCAAATATTGTAACAGAAAGTTGGAATTTTTGCTACAGTGGATAATTCGAATGCAAGTAATGACATTGTGATTTGGTGCCATACTTGTATTCTCTTGTCTTGCACAGTTCTTGTTATTCTATCTTTAAAATTGCTTTGAGGAGGTTAATATTTAGATTAGATTTGATTCAATAATGTTGCAACAATCCCTCATTCCATACTTTTCGCAACCAATTGATTGTTAGTTGCTTTGCAAAGTTAGCCTGGACTTCATATTCATTGTGCTTAGTTCGATTGTGAGGATTTGTTCATTTCAATTGCAATAGGGTTGTTTGAATGAATGTTCATGATTTGAAAATCCTAACACCTTAGAAGATTGCACTGTTTCTATAAGATTGTAGATTTATCTGGGTCAAGTAGAGATCATTTTTGAGGGATTGGTCCATTTCGAGTGTTGGACATTTTCATTGTTAATCTTAGGTTTAGTAATTAGTTTAGAAATCTCTTTGAAACCCTTATCTTTTTTCTATTTCTTTGATTATTGGGTTGGATCTAGGATTGACGTATCATCATATTGTTAGATGTGATAAGTTGAGATTCAGTATTTTGTTTGTAGTAAGGTCCCATTGTGATTACCAGCATTTCACATTTTATCACCGAGTTGTTTATGCATTGTCAAGACCTGACATTAGAGACCTTGGGGTTATCTCTTGAGGCTTGCTGATAGAGATTTACCTTTCAAGTGAGATAGGATATATATTATGTCTGAGTTGTTGTTGTATAGAAAACATCATCAACCTAACTCTTCCTCCAATATTTTAGGAAGAGATGGTTACCATAGCTCATTTTTGACAAGAAGGTGAGAGAATTCCAAAACCTAACTCAAGGGAGCATGACTGTGACCCAATACTGGGAAAAGTTGACCAACCTACTAAAGTATGTGCCTCAGTATCAAGGAGATGAATGTTTATGTATCTAGAAGTTCATATTAGGACTTAGACCCCACATTGGAGTAGAAGTGGACATGCATGATCCTCTCACCATGAATGAATTCTTCCTGAAGGCCACCAAAGAGGAGAAAAAATTGTAGCGGTTGTCATAAAAGTACTAGAACAGTTCCCACTTAGAGATAGGGACAAGGGAATCTCTACAACTGTTAGCCATATTATTAAAAAAATTCTTAAATCCTCTCTTAATTGATTCAGGGAGTATATCCATGATAAACTGTTATAAGGACCTCTTTTTAACCTTAGATTCTTCCTTTTCAATTTCAGGTTCTTTCTTCTTAGGTGGCATGATGTTTAACTATCTTACTTCTCCTATACTTCTAAAATGTAGAATTTCAAACAATATTGTACTTGTAAAACTTAATTAAGAGTTTAACTATCTTACTTCTCCTATACTTCTAAAATACGAAATTCCAAACAATCTTGTACTCTTAAAACTTAATTCACAAGAGTTTTGTGCACTTACCCGAGTTACGATGGTTGTTGAGTTTAACCTCCTCGAACTCCCAGCTCCCCACATGATATTTTTTGCAAATGAGTGCAAAAAGAATGTCAAATTCTTGGTTTAATGGTTTATGAGCTCAGTCTTGTTAACATTAATATCAACCTTATGCCAAATATATTTCTTGTAGTTTGAGTTTCAACATGCACCATTGATTTTACAAGATCAGGCGATTGATGTGATTCGTGCATTTAATACCACTTTATCGCCACCACTTTCTATAATTGTCATGAGATAGAGGGGTATAAACCACTATACCACATGCTTCTTTGCATTTCACTATGGGGTAGTGGGATCCTTACCTCTATACCACAAGCTTGACTTGTTTAACCCATGGTACTATGGTTTACATTAATGGTCACATATGGCTTATCGCCATGCCGCATGCTTTGTCACATCCTTCCATGGTATAACAGTTCATACCATGCTATTGCATGCCTTTATGATCTTCCTTGCAGGATGATAGGTTATTCCTTGCTATACCACACCCTTAATTTTGACTTCTCATGGTATGGTAGTTTATGATGTATTTAAAGATGGCAGGTTATCCCTGCTATACTACACCCTTCATTTTTCCTTCTCGCAGTATGGTGGTTTATGATGTATTTAAATTCTCTCATATCATCCAACCACGTTCTCATCATAATAATTCCATGGTATGGTGATAAATATCTTCATGTTGTATGTTACACACTGCTAGCCCACCAAGGGTTCAGATTACTGCTTAGGGATCGCAGTAACAAAATCTTAAGGGATTTGGAATATTTTTAGCTAGACATGTTTTTGCTTAAGTATATATGATGAATTTTTGGCTTTGTATAAGTCTTTCAATGTTAGTCAGACATAAAAAAATTATATGTTCAGTAAAAAATAAAACGGAATATAAGGGTCAAGGCTTAGGTCATGAAGCTCAAGGTTAATTGTGATGATGGAACTAGGAAATTTTTTAAGGTTCTAACACACCTCATGATGAACTAGACTATGTTTTTCCTTCATCCTGCTTATGTTGTGTTTTTATGAGTTCTTCTCTTTTGAATATATCCCTAAGGAAAATTTGTATGATACCTGTAATTATAAACATCTTGGTTTTTGACTGCAAATTCTCTTTAATCTGTAAACTGAGTTCTATTTTATGTTTCCATTTGTAGTTATCAGTGGATTGGAAAGTCAACAGTTATCAACTTATGAACTCAATAAAGTTTTATTGATTCAAGTTACTAATTTATACATTATTGTTTATTTGGACTTCAAGAAATGAAGAAAAGGACTCTAAGGCACAAATTAGATGATAGTGATCATAATGCTGAAATTCTAGAGATAGAATATGAGTGCATGCGTATTGAAAAAGTGGCCAAGAATAATGAATATTTTTTGAGTCTTGGTTTGAAAATGAAAGTTGTAAATCCACTAAGTAGTATATTATTTGTTTAATAGTGTTTAATGAAAATTTATAGGAAAGATCTTTATGTATATAAGACATAATATGATATATTTTTTTTGTTTTATAGGCAACAAAAAGAGTGCAAAGAAAATGTGGAGAAAATACAAAAGGAAAGAAAAGATATAGTGTTCCCACCTCATAGAAGCTGACACTTTTGTGATTCAACAAATGTAGTTGGTGAAAATGACAGTTGTGATAATGTGTAGCCTAGTATAGCACATGGTGATGTGCACCTTGATATAGCACATGGTGATGTGCAACCTGATATAGCACATGGTGATGTGCAACCTAATATAGTACATGGTGATGTGCAATGTTGTGATGATATTTTAGGACTAAGTCTAAGAGAGATTATTGAAAAACATCAAGGTAAAGGAACAACAGGTTTGTAGATGTTTTTTTCAACATTAAAGGATGTGTTTAATGATGTGGAATCTACAGAGACTAGTACTGATCTACCTACTCATGCCACACGTGATGTGGCCAAGAAGCATGAATTTTGGGTTAATAAAAGTCATGAAGAGAGACTGCTTGCATCTGCTATGCCTCAGAGTGCACTTGTTGCATCTAGAAATTTTAATGGAATGAGTGGATCAACTAGAAATACTTGTAGTGGTAATTTAATAGAAGATATGGATGCTTTTTTCAAAATACAAAGGTTGAGTCAAGATTTATATAGATCTACAAAGAGGAATGCAAAAGAAAGAAAATTAGAAGGCAAGAAGCGATTCTTGCTTGAGGTATCAAGAGATGGTGAGCCCATTGGGCCAAATGTTGAAAAGTGGGCCATCGAGTTAGGTGTAAGATGTGGGCTCATTTGGATGATTTGCAAATCATATTTTGTAGAGCAAGATCCATGAGTTGTGGAAAATGTTTTACAAAAAATGGAAAATGCTTTTGAGACTACTAGTGGATAAATCTCTAGAAAATATTACAAGCAAAGGATGATAATTTTGATGAAAAATTATAGATACAGTTACAGAAAAATAATCATGTTGGGAAAAGAGAGGTTCAACTCTAGTCTATCTCCTAAAGAGTGGGAGGCATTGAGAGAAAGTATGCATTTCAAAGAATATTTGGCAAAGAGTAATGGAGGAAAGAGAGAAAGAGATAATGTGAGGGCCAGATATACATTTGGCCGAGGTGGGTTGCATGCCAAAATGGATGAATTTGTAGTAAGTGTATGGATTTTTGGTTCAATTTACATTGTGCTATTTATTTTGATTTTTTATTTAACTCACTAAATGTTGAAATTGACATTGTGTTTTAGGTGAAAAACAATAATAGAGAAGTAGGTGCAAAAGATATTTTCAATTATATGGAAGCACTAGATGCTAGTAAATCTAAGAGTAGGATGAAGTTGAAATCTAGTTCATCAACAAAGATTTCACAACCATCTATTCAATTCCCACTAGGAGCCTCTGTAGATCATTTCAACTCAAATGAAGTAGGGTATCAAAAGGTAATGAGTTGCATATTAGGTCTCAGTCAACAAGTTATGCAGTTGGTTCATGTCATTAACCCTATAGTTTCTATATGGAATGAGCATAAATCCATGGATTCAGATGAGGTAAGAGGTTCAATTGATCTCATTTCTTCATGTTTGGAAGTTATTTATACAAATGCCTATTAATATATAGATTATTAAAATCTAAGCATAGGAAAATCCAACCTAGTTTCTTTATTGTTGGAGTGATCTAGAAAATGTTCTTTTGGAAAAATTTATAGCTTGCATTCTTTACTTGACTATTGAATGCTTTGTATATTTTTTGCACGATGGTTAAACCACATGCAAAGCAATTTTATCAAAGAAATAGGAAAACAAAAATTCCTTCATGGTGTCAATAGAGCTGCCGATATTGATAGTGATGAAGTGGACAAGAATGTGCAACACAGTCGTCTTAGTTGTCCTGAAGTTGAGGTAATTATTATAATAGTTTTTAGTTATCTATCCCAATGTTTTGTCATTCTTCATGCTTAAAATGTTTTTTTAGAAAAAAAATTATAGCTTTTGCATCTTTACTTGACTTATATTATTTTTTCATGATGATTAAACCACATGATGCAGGGAAATTATATGAAAGAAGGACAAAAAGAAAGGGCCTATCAATAGAACTCTCTGCAAAGCTGTACAACTTAATGTTTACAATGACGTTGATAGTGGTTATGATGATGAACTCGATGAGCATGCACATGATATTCTTAGTTGTAGTCATGATGAACTCGAGGTGAGTGTTATAAAACCACATGCAAGTAAGTACTATTCAAGTAAGTAATGGTTGTTTTATTATGTAAATAAGGGCAATCATTACCTATTTGATAGAAGTTGGTTAGAATAGTAGTG
Source organism: Sequoia sempervirens (assembly GCA_007258455.2). Lineage (NCBI taxonomy): Eukaryota > Viridiplantae > Streptophyta > Pinopsida > Cupressales > Cupressaceae > Sequoia > Sequoia sempervirens. The sequence continues at coordinate 734,314,824 of VDFB02193867.1, forward strand.
AAGTGTAATTAGCTAGTATACATAGATTATGGAATTAAGGGACAAAATATAACTTACATATGGAGCTTAGAGCTTAGTTGTAATAGAGTGTTTTATAAAAGCACACACAAAAAATGATTTGTTCCAAGACATAAGACATTACATACAATTATAAAAAACAATATAATGTGTGTTTTATATCTCAATATAATGTGTTTTTTTTTTGCAAAAATTTATTGATAAACTCCAAGAAGGGGATACAATTGAGGTGTTAGATCTGCATGATGGTGCTACTGCGAGCATTGGGCAGATTCACTCACTATCTATTGTACATGGAGTAAAATTGAAAGGAACAAGATATGAAAATGTATGTATTTTATAGGTCTCAAGTAACATATCCCTTCCTCATCCAGACAAAATAGATGGAGTTGTCCATCTAAAAGAGAAACAAGGGACCTCCACATGGTGGCCACTAAAATATTTGAAAAAAATAACAGAGTGTTAGTCATAAGTGTAGAAGAGAAAAATAAGGGTTAGTAGAAGCAGAGTGGAAGTTGAACCCAAAGAAGAGTAGAAAATTTTATTTGGGTGTACATTCTATGAGTAGAATAGAGAATGTTCTATCTTATTGCACCTATAATGTAAAACCCCTTGATTATGTTTTTCTCTTTTTATTTGGGTTCCACTCATTCAAACTGATGCATTATAGAAGAGGGGATATGTTGCTATGTAAGCAGTAGACGCAAAGAATAGGGGTGCAAAAAAGGAAGTAAATACAGAGTAGATAAAGAGGTGTAGAGAAGAGGAAAAGTTTTAGAGAGTGCAAAATACATGTATGTGTAGTTGCAAATAAGTTGCAACATAGAATTGTCATAAAAATTGTAATATCTTGCATAACCAAAAAAAATGCATTGTAACTAAGTTTTCTCAGTCATAGCATTGAGAAACACACTTTGTAATAGTACATTTTTAAAAGAAAAGACACATTTATATCTTGTATCTGCTGTAAGAGCACATTTTATCAATAAAATTTTAGTATTTTTCCTTCTTAATAGTCATTTCATTATGTGCAAATCAATGATTGATTATGTTTTTATGTGTTTTTATATGTTTAAACCTCAATTAAAGCATTGTCTCATTTTTCAGCACTTATAGACAAAAATCAGTGAACAAAAACAGTTAAATAAACTACCAATTGACTAAATATACTACCAACTGATAGAAATCAGTGAATAAATATGACTAAATATAATGATTATACAATTAATAAACAATGTATCAATATACCTATCAATTGACAAAAATCAGTGAACAAAAACAATTATAAAAACTACCAAATTGATCAAAATGATGATTAAAATTAATGACAATAAACTACCAATGGATGGAAATCAGTGAATAAAAATGACTAAATAAGTGACCAGTTAACATCAATCAATGATGAAAAAATATACCAGTGAATAAAAAATGACTGAATAAGTGACCAGTTTAAAACAATCAATGACTAAATTAACGACTAAATTACACACTGCCAAATCAATTAAATTAATGACTACATCAACAATCAAATCGATCAATCAGATATTCATTCTTGAGAAAGTCAATCCTTAGATGAGTAGGCACAATGACTGGTCAGTCAATCAGAGGCTAGAATTAATATTAAATCGATCAAGCTGACGATTAAAAAATGGATTTAATCATCAATTCGACCATGTTATAAATAATATTTGGCAATAAACTACTACTAGTCACGCGACCGTGTTCAATCATTTATAAGCAGTTTTTAGTAGTTTTTTTAGTCACATATTGTTGTTTCTGTACTACTGTATTACTGTTGAATCTTGCTATACACAAGTTTTGTGGATGAGACAGACATTCAAAGATATCAAAGTAATGTATGATGATCCTATTTCTATATTTTGTGATAATGTTGTTGGATGTTTTGGTTGTGTTGTGGATATGTGGTTGTCATTGATGTCAACACTATTTGCATTATTGTATTGAAGGTTGTATATGTTGAGGATATTGAAAAAATTGTTGAAGGAAGAGTTCTGCGAGGTTACTTACGTTGGAGCCAGTAGAAGTCTTAGAGGTATCATACTATGTATGTGAAGATCAATTGTTTGTGGACTAAAAGGTTTGTCAGAAGTATCTAAGTTTATCTATAGGTTTAGGAGTGCATGATGATTTGATTGTGCTATGAACAGTTGTGTTCTGACAATATTTTTGTGGGTTTTGTCAGTGTTCCTGGGTGAAGTTTATGTGTTTCTAGTAATTTTTGTTGCTGTGGATATTTCTCTATTAGTTATTGTTGTTTGTGGATTCTTCTAGATCATTCTCTATTCTTGTTTTGCATTAGCGTTGATACGATTGTGCTCATGATCAAAGATTTTTCTTAGTATATTTAGGTTTTCATGTTCTTGCTTGCTTGGCGGCATGATGGTTATAATGTGTTGTAGATCCTTGAAGATTTAAATTTGAATGTTTGGTGCACCCATGGATATTGTTTTTGGAATTAGCATCATGATAACCAATAGTGTTTGATCCACATTGAAAATTTATTTGTAAATTTGGTCCAACATTATAAATATGTTTTATATTTTTGGTGGATAAGGTTGTTGATGTAATTTCATATTCTGAGATATATAAAATTATTTTTGAGTGAAGTTAGTGTGTATGAAGTAGAAGAAAAGATAGGGAAGTGAAAGTGTGTGAATATTGATTTATTCATTTGATTACAAATTAGAGTGAGAAAAGAAGTTTGAAGAGTGAAGAAGGTTTATGTGTAACCCGGAACTATGTCGGGCTTGTGTAGAAGCTATTTTTGCTAGTTCATACCCTCGGATCTAATCCGTGTTGTTTGTGTATTACATTTGAGGCCGGTGAGCCCTCTTGTATTTGAGCAGTGAGCTCTAGGCAGTGTGCCTGAATGCATGTGAATTCCCATTATTTTTCTTATACTTTTAATAGGGTATAATATTACGGACTAACATCCACCGTGGTTTTTCCCCTAATAGGGTTTCCACGTAAAAATATTGGTGTTCTATGTGTTTCTAATGTGTTGATTGTTCATGGTTTACTATTCATTCATCAGATCTGAGATTAAGTTAAGTAAAGTTTGAAAAGTTTAAATATTCTATGACAACTAATTCACCCCCCCTCTCAGTTGTTTGTCCTTGTTTTTCCAACAATTGGTATCAAAGCAAGTTCCTCTGAAGAATTTTAAAATCTTGAGGTGATCCGAGATGACATCATACAAGAAGGACAGTCCTAGATTCGATGGAACAAACAACTCATTGTGGAAAACTAGGATGGAGTGTCATTTGAGGTGTATTGGTGAACCCTACTAGAAGATTACAAAGAAAAAATATGTTATTCCTTAGAATGGTCCTTCCACTGCTGATGAGATTAAAGAGGCTGAGAATAATTTCAAGGCTATGGAAGCTTTGTTGAGTGCTCTAACAAATTCAAAAATGATCAATGTGATAGGTCTAAAGAAAACTCATGAGATGTGGATGAAGTTGGAAACTTTGTATGAGGGAGATGTACATGTGAAGATGGCTAAGCTACAGATTTTGAAAGGAGAGTATGAAAATTTGAAGATGGGTGAAGATGAAAATATTTCTTCTTTTATGCAAAGAGTAAATGAAATAGTGATGTGTATTAGATGTGTCAGTGGTACCTTGGATGAGGATGAAATTGTAGCTAAAGTGCTCAGATCATTTCCTCCCTCCTACAAAGAAAAGGATCATGCTATTGAAGAAACCAAATCATTGACGAATGTGATAAGGGATACACTGATTGGTAAACTTGTTGCCTTAGAGTTGAGGGGCGAATTTGGTGAATCTATTCCCAAGGCTGAAACTGCATTTAAGGCTACTATATCTGGAAGAAATAAGCAAAGATATGATCCAGGAGAGAGTTCTAGAAAGACATTCAAGTATGAGGAAGAAATGAATCAACTTGAAGATGAAGAAAGAGAGGTAGAAGAGTTGGAAGCACTGATTGTAAAGAAAGAAGGTAGAGGACAAGGTAAGTATAAAGGGAGGTTTCCTATTAAAAGTTTTTCTTGTAGTAAAATAGGTCATTTTGAATCAAGGTGTCCTAACAGAGTTCCTAGGTCTAAGCCTTACAAACCTATATTTCAAAAGAAATGCTATTTTGCTAAAGAAGGTGTGACTGATGCTAAGTCTGATAAAGAAAATGGGAATGAATATGATTGGTTTTTCATTGCTATCAAGGAAAATTTTCCAGTGGCTACTGAATCTGCTAAAGTTTAGAATGCTCTTACAACCTGAATTGAAGAAAAGGATGAGTGGGTCATTGACAACGGATCCTCACATCATATGACTGGTGACAAAAGAAAATTTGTAAGTCTAGAGAAGTATGATGGTGGGGTTGTAAGATTTGGAGATAGCAATGCTTGTCTAATTCATGGCAGATGATCTATTTGTCTTAGTGGTAAGCATAACATTGATGATGTTCTTTATGTCAAAGGCTTGAAGCACAACTTGTTGAGTGTTGGATAGATGGTGGACAAGGGTTATGATCTTCTGTTCAAAGATGGAAGATGAAGGATACTTGGAAGTTCTAGAAATGTAATTACTTTAGGTAAATAGACAAAAGGTAATATTTTCCACTTGAATGATGCTAGTGAAAGTTGTTTAATTGCTCAAGTAGATGAAAGATGGTTATGGCATAGAAGGCTGTGTCATGTGAATTTTGATAACACTGTCAAAGTAAGTTCCACTCAATCAGTAAGAGATCTACCTAAGCTAGTCAATCCTGCTAACACAATTTGCAAGGAGTTGCAGATAGGAAAATAGACTAGAGTTTCTTTTCAGAGAAAATAATATCATTCAAATGGATTACTAGAGATGGTACATATTGATCTATGCAGTCCCTCTAGAGTCAAAAGTCTTCATGGAGAAAATTACTTTATACTACTTATTGATGATTACTCTAGAATGATATGGGTTGCTTTCTTAAGGGAAAAATGTGAAGCATTAGAGAAGTTAAAAATTTTCAAAGCTATCATAGAGAATGAGAAAGGTCTAAAAATCAAATGTTTAAGGTTAGACAGAGGTGGTGAGTTCACCTCCAGGGAGTTTAATTCTTTCTGTGAAGAGCATGGAATTAGAAGACAATTATCTACTCCTTGAACCCCTCAATAGAATGGAGTTG
>VDFB02193867.1:734320086-734348634 GCA_007258455.2 Sequoia sempervirens
AAAGATACAAAGAAGATAGAAAAGATATGTTACAAAGAGAATAAAATATCAATGCAACAAATAAATCCACCACAATTTTCTCAACCACTTGCAAACATGCATGAATGATAGAGTACACCTTTTGCTCACTACATCTAGAAACTCAACATTTAGGCTTCACACTGATTTTCCACACTCACATCACACACACTCACTGGTTCACATCAATATCACATATATTTATTCTATTTCTTGGCACTTATCTCTCTTGTCCTTTGTTTCACCACTAACTCATGTCATGTATTTATACCATCTTCAACTTTGAAACATGTCGAAAGTCAGTCATCCAACATTATATTCAAATTAGGTCAGTGCCAAAACATCCTAGGGTGGAATTAGAATGAGAGCAACCCAAATAGATCCAACACACTACATAAATTTTGAAGATAGTGTTCAACACAAGTTCGACCAAACCAGTGTAAAATACATAAAAAAATTAAGCATGAACCTTCTAGGTATCGAAATTATCTTCAATACGAACATAACAACTCAAATTTAGAACTACAAGTCGTAAGACTTCACCAAAGAGAAATTTGGACCAACAAATTTTCTCTCGAACCTCAACTAGAACATAGAAAACCACAATTCACAACTGGTGAACATAACTCACACTGTATAGTGAATCAGGAGCTAAAAATATGGATATAACAACTTCCAACAACCATGACCAACATATTTGAACCACAAAAACATAGGAACAAATCCTAGAGCAAAACTCAGAGCAACCACTGAACACTTGCAACATTTCTTCAATACAATTTTCTCAATATCCTCAACATATACAACCAATAACCTACAACCATGACTTCAATGACAACAATAACTAGTTGACAACCAATTGACCAATTGATATCAACAAAAACACCTTCATTCTTTTCTATTCTTACAATAGTTATTAACCAGCCAACAAGCCAACCTTACAAAACTACCCATGTTATTGCTTTTATAGAGACAAACTCACACAAAACCACCAACTGGTATTATATAAAACCATGTAGATAATACCATAAGATTACAAAACCATTAACCCCCACATTTATTTTTTGATACTAAGTTTTCTCAATATTAAATATTTTCCCAATGTGCAATACCACATTAAATATTTATCACAATGTTATATACAACACATAAATTGGCCCCACAAATGCTAACCCATGTGGTACACAAATCTCTATATCCCCTAGGTGCACCACATAATAATAAAATATTACATTTAACATTATGCAAGGTGGACAATACACCTTTTCCTAACACCCAAGGGTTAGTTGTAACCCAATTGGTCAAGAGAATGGTAGATAACCCCACCTCTAACCTTGTGACATTGAATGTGCACACAACCCAATTGAGTGTAGCTATAACTAAAATGATACAAAAAGATCATGAAAATATCCTCCAAGATGTCATTAGACTAAACTAGGAATTGAAAGAGGATAGATATAAATATAAAAATCACTTCTATAAAATTAAATAATTTAAAATAATACCACCTTACGAAAGAGAAATTAAAGATAAAGATTCTTCAAGTTATCAACAAGTGTTGTAAGGGCAAGTTGGGAAGCTACACATTGAACTTGAGCAACTGGCTCATAAGGCTAGATGAGATAATGATTTTTTTAGGGAAATCCTCAAGGAAAGGATTATGAACTTGACTATAATGTATGATGATTAATGAGATTAAGATGTGAACGTGAGGAATTTCAGCCATTATATGAGTGAAGTAAATCTATAACTAGTTGAGTTGAATACAAAATGTATCCCAAGAATGGTTGTCTTAAAGACTATTAATAAACATACAAAGTATAATCTAGGCAACCCAAAGTAGATAGTCACAATATTTGATACAACCCACCTCTTCAATGGAGTCTCTAATTTCACATATAAGGTGTAGCTATTGTTAAAAGAGAATTAGTGGATATTTATCTATTGATCAAATTGTAGAGTAGAAAACTACACTCCTTTATATTTTTGCACTATGTTTGGGTCCCTTAATTAATTATACCTAAATTAAGAATTCCTAAGCCTTATTATTCCTATTTTTTGAAAAGGAAACTTACATTAAAAAAATGCTAACATTATTTTAAACACCTTGTAAATTGTGTGTCTTGCATTTAGGTCCCAGGACCCATTTTTCCAAGGGCGAATGTTTCCTCCTTAAATGATAGGTCCTAATTTTTAATATTTTTTTGGTGGAATTTTAATGATTCAAATTCAAGTTTCAAATATTGGTTTATGGAATATAATTTTTAGGAAATTAGATACCTATAAATACATAGTTATTTTATCAATTCAAAGCTAACACACTTTATGCAAGCATTCCTAGATAAAATATTATTGTCAAGAGAATTGGAGAGCATATTTATCAAGCACCTACAACAACAAATCAAGATCATAATATCATGTGAAAGTTATGTGTGTTCATATTATGTTTTGGAGCTAACATTGTGATTTAAGTTTCAAGAATTCGAGCAAGCATTCAAGTGCCAAATCAAGCTATCATTCAAACCAATTTTCAAGAAAAGCCCAATGATTAGAGAGATGTGTTGGACTTCCTTTAAGGGAAACCATTAAGAGTTTGGTTATTTGTGGCATAGCATTGTTCATTCATCAATCTTTGTCCTTTATCATTATCCAAGTTCATTATCAAGGTTTAATCACCAAAATAGGGTTTGACCAAGGCAAACCCCTATTCACCAAAAATAAACAAATTTCCCCTCTCTTTGTGTGTGTAGATTTGTAGGTAAAGAAGGATTGAAATTGGATCTAAAGTGCAATTTTACAAAGTACTCAAGCCATGGAAAACCATTTTCATATTTTATTTCCAACTTTCCAAGAATGGAATTTGGAGGAATCAAGAGTGCAAATCTAAGACCAGAGGACTATAAAGTCATATTTTGAAACCTTGTGTAGAGAACTATTCACCCTAGGACAAATTTATCCTAGCAAGACACTCAACTACCACTTTTGGAGCCTGGTACAAGTCATTTTTCCCTTCTTAGATCTACCTATAGCTTTCTATTTTTGTTTGTGCTATTCTTTATTTCAGCATTTCAAGTTTCACATTACATAATTGAATTCATTAGGCATTTTATTTTCATCTTCCAAAAGTGCATTTCAATCATTTTTTGTCATAAGGGAACAACAAATCCCCTAATAGGGTTGACTCACCTTTTAGTTGAAATTCAATCCTACCTTTGGAAGATCTCTTTTCCTAATGAAATTAGAAGAAAGATAGGTACATCATCTTTATTCATTCCATAGTGGCACTTAACCCCATTTCATCTTGGTGAACCTATTTTTCTCTGTTTCACAGATTAGGATTTCTAAATTTAATGGATCCTAACAATATTTCAAACTAAATATAATTTTGGTAAAGTGAATTAAAAATATCATTCCTATGTGGTTGAGTCATGTTGTACAAAGTGAAAAAAATAGCCCTTTGTTGGTTAGCTTCCAAGTAGAAAATCCTATTGCCCTAGAAATTAGGATGGGTGGTTTTATCAAAGGGTAATGGATCATGTTGTATTTTAGGTATATATGTTAAATAGGCACAGGAAAATTGAGAGGGTGGATGAATCAGTTGTCACAAAATTCAAACTTAAAAACTTCAGCACTGATCAATTCAACAACCACACTATTTTGTTATTAAGTATGAGCATGAAACACAAATAACAAAAACTAAATCAACACAATGAACACCAGATTTTTACATGGAAAAACCAATGAGGGAAAAACCATAGTGAGGGTTAGCTCACAATATAAAGAAATTTTAAAACATAATACAAAGGCTCACTACCGAAAATAGGACTCATTGTCCAAATACAAAGGCTCATTGCCTACAAAAAGGACTCACTGTCCAATAGGGAGGCTCACTACCTATAGATATAAAAAAGAAATAATAATCCACCACAAAAATTAACACACATCCACATCTTTGAATAAAGGATTGCAGAAACCTTCAGCTCACTACCTTTAGGAATCCAACACAATGAAGAATAGATGCCTCAACTCACTCACATACACTTCTTCTCTTATTATTTATGGCTTACATCGTCACTTTGCATCACACTATCATATAACTCTTCACAATTCAACTTTAATTCATACCATCTTCAACCTTAGAACCTTTCTCCAAGGTCAACCACAAAAACATTATTTCATAAATTCAAAGTAGGTCGACAACTCAACATTCCCATGGTGGAAAGGAATGGGAGTGGACCAATAAAAAAAAATTAACCAAGACCAAAAATAAAATGTCTTAGATCAACAACACGCTTCCTTAATTAAATTTTATTCTTCAAATGAAGTGTAAACACCAGGTTGGACAAACCTAATGGAAACACAAATGAGCTTTGATGTACACACTTCTCGACAAGAAGATGAAAAAATAACTCCACAACATGCTTCATTATACATGAGAATACATCTCAGATTCCTCCAAATACATCCACAATAAGTGCAACAAACTTCAAACATTGAACACCTTCCACTAGTCCATTTAGACTGTGCAAACACACATAGAAACACTGAAACATGACTTCTAAACCACCAAATGTCAACCTTCTTTGCTAGAACCCAGAGAACACCTTCAAAATATGTATCATAGATCCACAAGATCTGAAACAAAATAGTGGGGGACTATAGAGTAGAAACATTTCTCCCAGTCCACAAAATACCAACTCTTCCAAAATAGTTCACACACCAATGAATGTAACTTTCATGTACCATCATACTAGAAGATAAAACTCAGGATATATCACCACTAGACCATCATTTTGGACCCTCACATCTGCATGAGCATAGGATCAACATAGGATAAATGCAGAGCACATACCAAAGCACATTCTGAACACACTCAACATTTTGACTTCTCTTCTTGAATTATTTTCTCAAAAGCACTTGGAAACACACCAATTCAACACATCTAGAACATCATAAAAATAGCTCCATGTACTCACAACATCTCAATAGCATCTCAGCTATACATGTACAATCTACAACATACTGAACTATGTTGACATCAATGACAACACCACCAAACTAGCTCATACTTGCAACAATCTCCCCTTTTGTCATTGATAGCAACACATGATGCCAAAAACCATCAAAGATGTCAATATCCTATACAATATTCTGGGAGAACATCTTCTCTTCCTCTACAACTATTTTTCACATGACTTTTCTTCTCCCCATTTGACATCAATGGAAAGGAACGAACAATTTGATCACTCCCCCTTAGGATTACACCCAATAAACACATACTACAACAATGAAAACCTTTTCTACTCCCCCTACGGAGTAGACCCATCTATCAGTCTAGATAGATGAAGGATCTGTGAATCCACTAGACTGATGCACCTTCATGTGCACCTAGTTTAGAGGGCCAATGACCCCCAACCTCTCCCTAAGATGCTCAAAATTATCCTTCAGAAGATCCTTAGTAAATGTATCTACAATTTGTTCCTTTGTTGTTACATACTCTAGTCTGACTTCATTCTCCAACACCTTTTCTCTCAAGAAATGATATTTGATAGATATGTGTTTTTTATTGAATTCATAATTGGATTCTTTGAAATGTTTATAGCACTTGTGTTGCCACAAAAAATATGAATGGGCTCATCACATAATACTCCAATGTCTTTCATAGTTTGCTTCATCCACAAAACCTATGTACAGTAGGATGTTGCAACAATATATTCTACCTCTGCAGTGGATAAAGAAACTGAGTCATGTTTCTTACTCAACCAAGAAACCAATCTTCCACCAAGAAAGAAATCACCTCCACTAGTACTCTTCCATTCTTCCACACAACCAACCCAATATGCATCAGTATAAGAACATAGGGTGAAATCAACACCCTTAGGATACCATAAGCCATAATGTAGTGTACCTTTAAAATATCTAAATATCCTCTTTACAGTTATAACATGTGCCTCTTTAGGATCTTCTTGAAATATAGCAACTAGACACACTGCATGCATAATATTCAATCTGGTAGCAGTAAGATATATCAATCTACCAATCATAGATATATATTTGCTATGATCTATTTTAGTAGATTCATCATCTTTGCTCAATTTACATCCAATTACCATAGGAGTACTAACCAGTTTGGAATCATCTATCCCAAACTTCTTCAACAACTCTTATACATACTTAGATTGTGAAATGAATACCCCTTTATCAGTTTGATTCACTTGTAGACCAAGGAAGAAATTCAATTCACCAATCATGGACATCTCAAATTCTTTTTGCATCTCTTCAACAAACTTCTTACACATGCCTTCATTTCCACCAAAAATGATATCATCAATATATACATCTACTATCAACATTTTGTTACCTTGCATCTTGAAGTAGAGATTGTTGTCAGCAGAGCCTTTGTTGAATCCTTGCTTTGTCATGTATCTATCCAATCTTGCATACCAAGCTCTAGGAGCTTGCTTCAGTGCATACAATGCCTTCTTCAACTTACACACCATGTCTGGTTTGTTAGATAATTGAAACCCTTTAGGTTGTTCCATGTACACTTCTTCCTCCAATTCACCATTTAGAAATGCTAACTTGATGTCCATCTAATACACTTTGAAATCCTTGTGGGCAGAAAATGCCAAAAACATCCTAATAGCTTACATTCTAGCCACAGGGGAAAATGTTTCTTCAAATTCTATACCTTCAACTTGTGAATATCCCTTGCATACTAGTCTTTCCTTATTCCTTACAACTTCTCCACTTTCATTCAACTTATTCCAAAACAACCATTTTGAACCAACTACATTTGTATTCATAGGTCTAGGGACTAGTTCCCATGTCTGATTCTTTTCTATTTGTTGCAACTATTCTTTCATATCTTTCATCCAACTCTCATCTTCACATGTTTCACTCATAGACTTAGGTTCAATTTTAGAAAGTAAACATAGATTTACCCCAGCTTCTACTTTAATTCTTGTCTTCACACCTTCTCTCTTATCTCCAATTATCTATTCCTTGGGATGATTCTTTTGTACATACTTAGGAATTGTAACAGCATGTTCCAACTCATTCTCTTCTTCTTCTTTAGTTTATTCTTCTTTCTCTTCTTCTTCCTTCTCAGGTACATTTCCATAGATAGGATCATCAAGTTCAACTTCACTTATCTCAATAGGTCTATGTATGTCTTCATCAAATTTCACATTAGCCCATTTAACAGTATTTCTCAATCTTTTATTAAAGCATCTATATACTTTTCTAGTAGTACAGTATCCAAGAAAAATTCCTTGATCACACCAAGCATCAAAATTTCCAAGATTTTCATCATCTATTTTAATGTAACATCTACTTCCAAATACCTTAAAGTACTTCACAGTAGGAGTCTTACCAGTCCATAACTCAAAAGGAGTCTTTGTGTTGTTGCTTCTAATCTGAACTCTATTAAGAACATAAACAACAGTGTGTATTGCCTTTGTCCAGTTACATCCAATACATTTGATTCTTTCATCATGGTTCTTTCAGCTTCCTATACTATTTTTTCCCCCTCTCAACTACCCCAATCTATTGAGGGGTTCTCGAAGTAGAAAAATGTCTCTTTATTCCATACTATTCATAGAATGTATTAAACTCACTAGAAGTAAATTATCCACCTCTATTAGATCTCAAACACTTGATTTTCAAACTTACTTCATCTTCCACTCTTGCTTTGAACACTTTAAACCTATCCAGAGCCTGAGTCTTTTCTCTAAGAATAGCAACCCATGTCATTCAATTATAATCATCAATAAGAAACATGAAATACCTATCTCCATTCAAGCTTCTTGTTCTAGTCGAACCACAAAGATTAGTGTGAACTAACTCCAACATTTTGGTAGTAGAGTTCTCTTTTCCTTTAAAGTTGCATCTTGTTTATTTCCCCAACTGACAACTTATGTAAATAGTATTAGCAGGTCTTGTGATTCTAGGCAGCCCTCGAATAATTTCTTTTGAACTGATTTTGACTAGATTATCAAACTTTACATGTCCCATTCTCTAGTGCCATAACCAACTTTCAGTTACTTGAGATACAAGGAATTAACCATCAACTCCCTTAAGTTGATAGATCCTTCCATGAGTTCTCCTTCCAGTAACAACCATATCTCCATTTTTGGATCCTTTTTCTGATTTCACAGGTATTATTTTGAAACACAAGTTTATAACCATTGCTACACATCTAACCAACACTCAAAAGGTTATGCCTCAAACCATTCACATAATATACATCATCAATGTTGTGCACTCCATCGAAACTAATTGAACCTTTCCCACAAATCTTAGCTCCTGAATCATCACCAAACATGACTAAATCACAATCATATTTTCAAGTTTAGTGAACTTACTCTTATCTATGGTCATGTGATTAGAACATCCACTATCAATTTCCCAGTAGTATCCTATCTTGCATGCAAAGTGGTAACCAAAGTACCTTCCATCTTATTCTCTTATTCTTCAAAGCATTCTTTCCTTGCACATTTTCCAGGGTTAGCAGATACAGATTTATTTTCCAAAGCTAAAAATAAGCATTCACTATCATCAACCTCATTTTCAAGATTCATCATCAAAGATTCTAGCTTCTTCTTTAACATAGTACAACTTCTTGTATTTCTTATCCTTTCTATCCTTATCTTTATAATCCTTGTTCTTCTTATGTACAACTCTATTTGGACATCTTGAAGCATAATGACCAATATTACCACAGATGAAAATTTTAAAGGGAAACATACCTTTATACTTTCTGATACCTTTCTTCAACTTCCTGGTGAAGTTTGTTTCCAAATCATCTAAGCCATCACTCTCCAGATTATCTTCAGTACTCATTGCCTTAAATGTTGTCTCTGTCTTTGCTTCTTTACTATCTTCTTTCATGAACTTTCTCATCTCAAATGCTTGCAAGGTTCTGAACAATTGTTCTTTAGTATACTTCGTAGGATCATACATTTCTTCAATAACTAAGATCTTATCACTATAGCAATCTAGTAGGGTGATCAAGATATTCTCAATAATATCTTCATCAGTTAGCTATCTCCCTTGATTCTTAATTTGCTATCATCTCAACCCTCTCGAAATAGCTTGTAAACTCTTCACCTTCTTCCATTTTCAAATTCTCAAAATTTTTGCTTTTCTGCTAGCTTCTTTGTCAATTTTACTCTTTCATTTCCTTCATATAGTTCTTCCAACTTCTTCCAAACATCATAAGAAGTATATAAAGAAAGAACCTTACACTAATAAATTTGGCACCATTTTTTGATGGACGTTCATCGTTCGTTCAAAAAATCTTTATCGGACAAGCGACAAAATGACGAAAATATTTGCGTCACTATTTTTTCATCGCAAGGCTAAAGATGAATTAAACGTCGAAATAATGACACACATTCGTCGGTCATCAGCATCAAAAAATAACTTAGAATTTTGTCAGAATATCGATGAAAACTTTGTGTATCCATTGACGAATTACACCAAAAGATCATCACAATTTCGACGAAATGGGAAAGGAGTAGCGTCAAAACAACACTAGATGTTCATCTCCATTTCGATGAAATGGGCAAGGAGTAGCATTGAAACAACACCAAAAGTTCGTCACACTTGTGATGAAATGGGAAAGTAGTAGCATTGAAACAACACCAAAATTTTGACGCACTTGCGACGAAATGGGAAAGTAGTAGCATTGAAACAACACCAAGAGTTCATCAAAGTGGCGATGCAATGGGTAAGGAGTTATGACTAAACCTTTTTCACAGCTATAGCAACTTCATCGAACCTTTTCTGCGATTCGTCAGTGGGTTTCATCGAAATTGCGATGAAACAATGCAATTTTTTTTTAAAAAAATATTCGTTGAAATGTACCATCGCAGAGACTAATGACTGATCATACATATAGACTGCATATTGGTTTGATGCTTCAAAACGATGCATTTCTTATATTGAAAAGTGCATTACCTTATCGAAGCTTTGTTTCGAGAATAGCTTAATATTCTCTAATGCAATGTGGCCAACCACGCGGATCTGCAGCTCATTTGGCCCCTCACACATCACCTCACCCCCATACCCAATCATATAACATTAATCATTCATTCATCCATTAATAACATATAACATTCATTCATTTATCCACATTAAATATGAAAATATTCATTCATCCATTAATAACATATAACATCTATTCATTAACATATATAACATTCATTACTCAACATATTCACATTCATTCATTAACATATAATATTCATTCTTTTTAGTTTTTACATATTATCAAAAATATGGTTGTCATGATATGATTACACTAAATTTTTTTCTTTTTTTTCTTTTTTAAAGCTACATAAAGTCAAGTGGAGTATCATTTTCTAAATCAATATCTATCCCCCTTTAGTTGTTCTTACCCTCTACTGCGATCTTAATGTATGCCTAGGTGTTTGCTCATGATGTGGATGTCACTGCAAGGGGGGGTCTGCTGCAATAAGAAAGAAATGTTAAACTGATATGTTTTATTATTATTGTTACAAGTATTTCATTAATTAAAAGAACATTAGAGTGGTTCTCTTTACCTGATGGGTCCACATCATGTTCCTAAACTTTTGTTATAGACTCATGCTCAACATGCTGAAAACCCTCTAAATCCTGATTTGTAGTTGAAACACAAAAGGTTACACTAATTAATACACTAATTGAAATTAAATATGTTTAAGAGAACATGAGGGTGGTCCTCTTTACCTAATGGGGCCACATCATGTTCCTGATCTTCTCTAGCCTCATCATGCTCAACACATTGATCATGCTCTACATGCTCTAAAGTTGAAACATGAAAGGTTACATTAGTTAATACACCAATTGCAATTAAATATGTTTAAAAGAACTTTAGAGTGGTCCTATTTACCTGATGGGGCCACATCATATTCCTGATCTTCTCTAGTCGAATCATGCTCAACATGTTGATCACACTCTACATGCTCTAAAGTACCAGGATGCACACCATGACCTTCATCTGCACGTTGTGCTCCACCCTCACTAGGCTGCATTCCAATGTCATGTGCAGTATTATCATTGCTTGAATGTTTAAAACAAATAGGCATGTAATTACTTTATGGTGGAAATTAATATTGAATAGATTGCACAAGTATTAAATTTTCAATAAACTTTATTGAGTTTATTTACCTATGTGTCGGATGCAATGGAAGATTTTGTTTGCCCAGTCAAGACTCTCAGGCATTCAGCCATGGCTCCATAGCCTTGCTGGAAGGCAATCTTCAGGTCCTCTTCTGTGGGAACTCTGTTGAATTCATAGCCCTACATTTTTTCATAAGATCATGAATTTTGATTCTATGGTGTGATAAAACCAAAATTGTTTTCAATTTATTATAATTTGGATGCAATATTTCATTTATTGATATACAATTCATGTGGCTAATTTAATATAACCACCAGAGCCAAGTTTGTGTTGCTTGTGCTTTTCTAGTCTTTCCTTTGTTGCCTTCGATGTGTCGGGCAACCTATGAAAAGTTTGAAATATGTTAGATTATGTAAAAAGAAAGAGTAATCAGTATATAATTACATTGTTGATAGTATTACATACCTTCCTTGGCCTGGTGGTGTCTTTCTTTTTTCTTTTTTAGCCTTCTCCTTTCCATCAGACACCAAGTCCTTCCACTCCCTCTCTGGAATCATGGGGGAGCACTCATAATTTTTTTTCTTCTCTAAATGTGACCTATATTGGTCCCTCGCATACTTTAGATAGGTACCAACTTTCTTAAGGACCTTGGTTTAGTTGAATGTTTTATCACTGAACAACACAACTAAATGGTTAATGAGCTCATCTTTTAAATCTTGATTTTGGGCATTCCACCGTGTACATATGGTGGGACCAAAGAGCTCCAATGTAATATCTCTTAGATGTTTATAAAAAACATCATTTCCTGCAAAATGATCATGGCATCAATAGTCTAAAAAGAGCAATCAATAAGTAAATTTCAATTGGATTATATATAATAATAATTAAAACATTTCAAAGTACCTGGGACCTTCTCTATCTTTATGGGAATGAAATCCTCAGTCACCACAAGTGTGACCGGAAATGTTCCCATACTAGTAATACGGGAAGATCTAGGAAATGCTACTAAAACATCACCAGTACTAGTGGCCTCTGCATCCCCAGGTACATGTCCTAACTCATGTTTTGGTATGTGTTCGCTGCCAGAGGGTGGATTAACGGGTGCCTGCATGGTATGTGTTGCCAAAATTTTAGATGACAATATAGGCATGGATGATGGGGTTAGATGATGTGATGTATGCATAGGAAGATCAGGATGGACACCTGTACCAACCCTTACTCCTCGAGCAAAACTTGCAATACCTTGATCATGGCCAGGAGCATCATGATGAGGAAAATAACCTTGTAAAAACAACACATATTTTAGTTCATGATATAAAAGAGTACAAAATATAAAACCATGAATGAACTTATGTTATAGTTAAAGACCTCATAATAGCTTACTTGCAAGTTTTGTAATCTCTCAATCAATATTTTAACCCTCTCTCTTATCTCATCTGTTTGAGGCACTATGAACATCAACCTAACCATTTCTTCATTGCATTTTTTTTGGATCTTCTTTATCGTATCGAGAGGGTTTGTTGAATAAGCAATGTCATCATCACAAAATATTGACTGCACCTCACTATGGATGCTCTCCTCTACTGCTGGTTCCTTTCCCCAATCAGTCAGCTGCAACAAGAATATTAAAAACATTATCCAAATTAACCCAAAAAACTTATGAAGAAACCATAATAATAAAACATTTTGTTCGTATCTAATTTGTACAATTACATTGAGTGAAGCCTATCGGGTAGAAGTGCCTGAAGATACATTGCAATTTGTGCTCTGGGCCAGAGCCTTCTTCATACGATCAATGTCCCCCTATGACAAAAATTAAATATAAAAAAATATTACCGAAATGAAACCGATAGACTTATGAAAAAAAAAAGAATAAAATGGTATATTGGAGTCATTAATTGGAGGTTGGGTAAAATGGTACATAGTACGTACCACCCCCATAGTAACTGTGTTTGTAACTAGGCAATTCAAGTTGTAATTTATTAGCAACTCTTCCCCTGTAGTTATTGATTTTATCGCACATACGAATACACGGTTTCCCTTGCGTGCCTCAAATATGCAATTGAGTTGCTTATTTGTTGACCCAGGTCCTATACAGTTTATAAACCTTGCGATATTCCCTGATGCTTTTGGCCTTCTGTCAATGTACATAGTCACTCCTTTAGTTTGATCCTTATCTTCTAGTCATATATAATTTGCTGGAAGTGCATACCTACACATACTTCATGTATATTGAACCAGTTGCATCCAATCTTTGTAACTGTAGTAGGGTCCAACATACTCCATCAATTAAGTAACTTTTTCGTAACAAACCTTTATGCCGTCCATGCAAAATAGGCCCAAACCATGTAATGGTGATGGTGCTATGTGATATATCCTCTCATTGACACAAAAATTAGTGTTTATTGGAGGAAGTTCCTTGGGTACCCATTGTTTCCATAGATATTTGTACCTCAAGGGAACCTCGATGTCGCCTATTCTCTCATCATCATAAGAACATGACCCCCCTTCAGCAAGAAAAAATTCCATGCGTTTACAAAATTTTCTTCTAATCTTTTGACCTCTAGTTCATCTCCCTCTTTTAGACATACTACATGTCTTGCTTTCCTCTTCTCTTCTTGAATTTCCCTCACTCGAGGAAGAAAGATTTGACAAATACCTATTTGGTGGTACCTGCACTCATAAGGATGTTGGATGCAGTTCTTTCATGGTGATGTGATCCCAAGGTGACATTATAATTAATCTATCATTTCATTGCTAGAATTTCACAAGTTATAAGGTAATCAAGTCTTGATAGATTGCAAGCTATTATTACTACCATCCAAATGTGTCCATCACAAATCAAATCTACTTAACGTTTGAACTCCCAAAATTTGTAACAAGTGTTAAATGTGACTATGATCCACCAGTTACACAACCAAGGCCTCAAATGTATTCTCTAATTATAATCAAAGGACTTTTGCTCTTCATTCAAGTAAATAAACTTGAATAGAAACACCGCCAAGTGGTTTATTGGACACCTACATGACTAAAAATAGCACCAAATTTACATTTAATTTCCACATGTCTAAGTGGTTAACGGGGAGGGATTGTGTACTAGGCCTGGTTAAGTCATCATAAGTTTACGCTTTGGCAATACATTTACATTTACATTTAAAAATACATATACATACATACATACATACATACATACATACATATATATATATATGTGTGTGTGTGTGTGTGTGTGTGTGTGTGTATGTATATTATTTATATTAAGTGTTCAAAAACAACCCATTAGGTTTGCACATGGATAAAAATTTATAAAATCAGATCTCCCATACATGTTTTGTTGAAACCTAGGCTTGAACCTCTCATTTCACATGCTTTTCTTCAAAAAACTATTAAGGACATCAGCTATACCTTCTTTATTTCTCATCCTACGCACTATTCATGCATCCTACAATTACAACAGTATCCATGGGGCCTCTTACACAAGCTACAATAATCAAAAAAAGTTTAAGAGCCCCTTTATATCATGTTTCGACTACAAAACCCTCAAAAATAGGGTAACTCAAATTATGATTTGTTGGTGAGCTGTATGGACAAAATCATTAGCACTAGCTCATTCTTGGAGTCTTTTGAAAGAGAAGTGAATCAGGTGGTAGTTAAGTACAAAACTTATAGTGTCAAGGTGAATGAAGTGATCAATTTTGATTAGCCAACTGATGAAGGGTACCAGAAATGGATAAATGTATATTTAATTGAGGAAGAGTGAAAAGGAGTAGGCTACTAACAGTTGACAAATCAGCTATTGTAGTTACAACAAATTCCAGTTTTGTTGTTTGGTGACAGTCTAGTTGCAGAATTCTTGAAGTTTTTTGTTGTTGCATCAACCATTCTCAGCAGGCATGATGAACAAGAAGATTCTTTGGGGAGATTGTTGTAAAAAAAAATTGGAATATCACAAGGCGGTCTGATTGGCTGGTGACACGTGTGCTTTCTAGCCCGACGCTTGTTTGCTCCTTATTTTTCTATAAGAAGGATTTCAAGGCCAAAAGTATGGGTTAGCAAGATAGATATTTTTGGTCGAGTCTAGATGAAGTTGCAGAGAAAATTGTAAAGTCTAATGGTTTTAGGGAAAATGCAACTTAGGTTTTGAGTCATTCTGTAGTAGGTTTTGAATTCATGGCAATTTGATGTTTTATGACAGCAGTGGCATTTGAATTGATATGATTAATTCAAACTCATTTCTCTCCATTGTACAAGCATATCTGAATTTTGAATAAAATGATCAAGGGTTGTTTCGTTCATCTCACTGTTGTGGTGTGTATGATTCTTGTTTTAGGTTTAATTCAAGGAATTAATTAAATGTTTGAATGTAATTGTAGGTGGATATAATTTTGTAAAAGTATTTGACTTAGGGTACTTGGGTTAGAATACATATTGATGAGATTGTAAAGCAATGTTATCAAGGATCTTGCAGCAAGCGGTGTTAAATCTATCATAAACCTTAGATGCTTATAAATTTGACTCCTCCAATGGATATAATGCACTGATCTAAGTTGTACTTATTTGTATGGTTTAGTATTTGTTTTCCTTTCCTAGAGCTTGCTAAAAATTCGGTAAAATCAATGACTATCTTATAATCGCGGAAATGTTGTTGTAGTTATCTTTATGCTCAAAATAGTTGGATATTATTGATAAACAAACCAATTCTATTTGTTATCCTATTATATTGAGCTATTAAATGATATTATGTGTTGTTAATGTCGTTTATGATGATGGTGCAGAGGTTGTAAATGCATTAAGGGATCACCCTCTCGGGTCTTGCAGAGCCCAAAGTGTAGGAGGTCTTTCAAATCCTCGTCACTTGGTCTAGGTCCTAAGAGCTACCCTTTATTGGAATTTGCAATTCCATAGGTAGATTAGAAGATCAACCTGCTTACCGTTAAAACAACCAACACCTTGCATATGTTTGTGGTGGAGGTATTAAAGAAGAATTGTATGCCTCTATTTCCATTCATTAGATCTACCTTAGCCTAGCATATACTTGGGCTAAGTCTACAATTGCTTCAGACTCATGCGATGAAGGCTATGTGTGATGAAATCCTAGACCTCAACCAAGATGTGGGTAGATTATGGGAGTTTTTCCAAGATATGAGGCTAGTGGATAAAAATGTGAACGACTAAGCTATTTTATTTTTTCTGTCTTATCTTATACCATTTTATGAGAATTGGGGTGCCAATGTACGAGAAGATCTTTGGAAACTAGGCATGAAAATTAAAGGTTAAAGAGAATGGGGGTGCCAAACTTACAGTACTCATTGCCCCTTGGTCATCAATTTTCCCTGGCCCTCAACCTCATCCTCGGCGCTGGTATTGACCTTGTTTTCATTCCTCCTAACTCTTCCTCAGCGCTGATATTGACCTTGTTTTCAATCCAAACTCTTCGTCGACATTGGTATTGACCTTGTTATAACTCCAAACTCTTCCTTGGCATTGGTATTG
Source organism: Sequoia sempervirens (assembly GCA_007258455.2). Taxonomy (NCBI): domain Eukaryota; kingdom Viridiplantae; phylum Streptophyta; class Pinopsida; order Cupressales; family Cupressaceae; genus Sequoia; species Sequoia sempervirens. The sequence continues at coordinate 734,336,726 of VDFB02193867.1, forward strand.
ACCTTGTTTTCACTCCTCCAAACTCTTCCTCAGCGCTAATATTGATCTTGTTTTCACTCCTCCAAACTCTTCGTCGCGCTAGTATTGACCTTGTCTTAACTCCAAACTCTTCCTCAGTGCTAGAATTCACCCTATTTTCACTACTCCAAACTCTTCCTCAGCACTGGCATTGACCTTGCTTTCACTACTCCAAAATCTTCCTCAGCGCTGGCACTAACCTTTCACTTCTCCAATTTGACGAGCTACAACCTAGTTTCATTAGGTTTTATAGTATGTTAATGTTGCCTAAATTTTCACCCTTTGGCTCAATCAGGCAAAGCAAATCATGTTAACAGGTTCGAGGAGGCCAAATGAAGTATCCGTCCTAGGGAAAAGGTCATGAATTTGATGCTAGGTCATGGGGAATTAAGTGAAGAAGCCTACCTTGTGCTGGTTCGGCATGAAAATATTCTAAGGACAGAGTCGCCAAGACCCGAGGAGTGTTATAGCGATCATAGATCTTCTGCATTCTTAATTCGGCATGACAGTTCTATTGTTTTGGCGACCATGGAGGCTTCTATTGGCATATGTCTTAGTTGTCAAGGTTGCATCTTACCGATCTCAACATGTCTCCTCGACTATGTATATGGTGGTTCATCAGCAGAGCTAGGTGATATCAGCATTATGTCTTAGCGAAGTTTTCTTGTCTCGCTAATTGGAGGAATAGAGTGCATCGTATTGGCATGAGTTCACTTTTATCTCATCGATCAGTGGTGGAAGGATGTGCTCATCGGTGTAGGTTGGGGTGATCATCATAAGGTCTCAGCGAGTGGCCTTCAGTCTCACTGATGGGAAAATAATGAAGGATCATTGTCGGCGTAACAATTGCCTTGTCTCAGTGACTTTGAATGAATGAGGCCTTTCGGTGTAGCAAACGCAATCTATGTGAGGTCTCCCCGACGGATGGAAGCTACAGCAACACACTTGGGACAAGTAGACTCATTGGTGGGAGATACATTATGTCTCAGCGACCCGAGAGTAGTTGAGCTCTTTTTGAATAACGGGGTGCATTTTATATGATGTCTTGCTGATAGTGGAATGTCACAGTGATGGAAAATAGATGGACTCATCAGCAAGATAAAGCATGGGTCTCGGTGAAAAAAATTTCCGAGATGAGGAGGTTATGCCGACACCAGGGGAAAGAAAATGTATCACTGGGCAGGATGGATGCTATCGCCATAAGGTTTGGCCGACAGGAAAAATCTCTCCAATGCAAAAGAGAAAGGGCCCTCGGCATGACTAAGGGCATTCACTGAGATGTCTCAGTGACTATAAGAGGTCTCCTCGAACTCAAGGTGAACTTTCAGCATAACATTTGGAGTTCGGGACGACCTCTTCTTGACCAGCGGAAGTCTCAGTGAAGGAAAAGAAGAGCTCGAACAGAATGAGGGTGGGGTCGGTAGGATGTCTTGCCAACCAAGTAAGCTTTCTTCGAACTCAAGCTGAACTTTCAGCAAAGCAGGGAGACTTCGATATAGAGTCTCAGCGAATGGAGTATGTCTTGGCGACAAAGGGAGATGCCGATATGGCAGAAGATGCTCAGTATGAAGTTTGGCCGACAAGCCAAGGTCCTAACGAAGAAGAGCATCAAAAAAATGATAGCCTCACTAAGATCTCTTCCTGACTCAATAGTGTCTTGCCGAAGGAGCTCGAGCCTGGAGGAGAAAAGCAAGCTCAGGGTAAATGAAATGAGCTCACAATAAACTCTCAGTGATAGCTCCATGTTACATCGATAGCTTTAGGAGGGCGTAATTGCATTGGTGAGACACTTCCAGTGTCTCACCGAGATGCGATTCTGATCAAAGGAGTTTTGACAAACCAAAGAGGCTGTGTGGAATTTACTCAACCAATCAAAGAGATCTGAGGGTAAACTGTGACAGTCTAAAGAACGTCAACAAGATAACAAGAGACATGTATCTATTGTAAGCTTAGGGCATTCAAGATGCAGCTAAAGTAGCTAAATAGGACACGATTGATCAATGAATGTGGTAGCTGTGAAATATCAGAAGACTTCTATGACGGTTGCTCTTCACTGACACAGATAGTGGGGACACACAGGCTTCAACATTAATTTCAATCAAAATGATCTGAAGATTGATCTTTCTAGGCCTGATATTTTGTAAGCCCTAAGGGGGCCGTCATAGTCTATATATAAGGAAATTTTTTGCCTTTTTTGTAGCTAGTTTGGGTTATGCATTCAAGGGAGTTAGTGATTTTTTTTATCAATCCTTCCTCAATTAATGTATGTTTCTGTAACTCAACTAGAATCCTAAATATAACATAGAGTTTACCTAGGAAGTTTGTGTTCATGTTTATATTAATTCTCATTTATGTATCTTTCCTTTGAACATGCAAGTCTTTAACTGTGTTTTATAATTCTATATTCAAATCTTAGAGCTGTGAAATTAATCTTTCCTTCCTAAGATGCGTATGTAGATCAAAACTGTTAGGACTAAAGCATTAAATCTGAAAGAGGTTGATCTGAGAATAGCAATCAGACTTTCAAGTGTATTTTCTTCTTGTGTTCATTTCATGATTTCTCAAACAGTTTGGTGTATCACCCTAGTGTAGTCCTTTAATTTATGTACTCCTTATCCCTTTCCCTTCAAAGAATCAGTAGTCTAGGTGATACCAAAGGAAGCTGACCTTCTCTGGAGGTTCATTTCAATTATAGGTGACCCACAGCCTTGAGATGATCCCATGTTGCTCTAGAAATCTCAGTTTTACAAACTTTGCGCAGGGTGCAATTCTAGGTGACAACAGTTTCTGGCACTCCCAGTGGGATTGAAATTAGATTGAACTACTAGTTTAGTATGCAATCAGTGAATTTCAAACTTCATAGAAGTCCTTTGGCATACTTGGCAACTCCACAAAGAAGAAGAACCCCAGAAATCAGTGCCTTCTATAGTTTATGAGAAAAGTTCAGACTAGAGGCAGTTCAGGTTCATTTGAATATTTGCAGTTGTCAACACCGAGAAGGAAAGGCAGAGTAGTAGAAAAGAGAGGAACAATAGTTATCTATTCTAGAAGAACTTAGTCCACTCCTCCGTCTGTAAGGTCTCATCTTGCTCCACCCACAAATCCGCTTCAGATACCTCCAATGGCCGCTCAAAGGAATCAACCCTTCATTGCTTTCAATGGAGGGAGTCCTTTGAACCTGAGACAACATAATGATATTCCAATGGCAGCCTTGAAGAGTCTGCCAATTTTTACAGGGGAAAACCAAACTACTCCAATTGAACACATGAGAGATGTGGCTTCATTGTGTGGAGTTCACCACATAACCCAAGAGGATGTTGCAGTGAGATTACTGGCTGCTTCACTAAAAGGAAGAGTTGTGCAGTGGTATAGGAGCCTACCAGTTAGTTCAATTGCTACATGGGACGATTTTGGAGATAAGTTGCATAAGCAGTTCCAAGACAGGTCTGACAACTTGTCTCTACTGGAGCAATTGACTACAATTAAGAGGGCTCCACAAGAGTAGATGAATGACTTCAACTTCATATTTCAGAGAACTTGGGATAGAATACCTACAATAGTGAGGCCACCTCCAGAATAAGCATTTTTGTATTTTTTAAGGGCTCTAAACAATGACATAGCTGTCATGATACAGTCAATGGGAGGAGTATCTTTACCAAATTCCTTTGAAATAGCTATCAAAGTTGAAAACAACTTGATACAAGCAGGAAAACTCGCTCCTAGGCCACCAATGCCAATATTCCTATAAATTCATGCAAACATTCCTTTGCAAATACCTCCCTTCACACCTCTACCAGCTGTACCAACGCTACCAGTTGTTGTTCCAGCCATTGATAGACAAGAGAGTGTTGCTTCGGGCTCATCACAGGAACTACAAGAGATCAAAAGTCTTTTATAGACATTTGGCATCAAGTTGGTGAACTTGGAAAAACAACAGACCTATTCTAGGCCTTATCAACACCAGAATCAAGCCTCAAGCCAGCCTTTTCAAGGTCAACAATAGCAATTCCAAGGTAATAGACAAGCTTATTAGGGAAATTATCAAGGCACAAGATAGAATGAGAACACAAGAACTTTTCAGGCCTATACTCTAGCACCTGTTAGTGCAGTCAAAGACCTGGTTCCTACTCAAAATAATTTAGCAGCAGATTATGAATGGTGCTACCCTTGCAATCAACCCCACAATCAGGCCACTTGCTCAAATGGACTCATCAATCAGGCACTTATGGTGCAGAATGCCTCAAGCTCACAACAGCATGCACCTAATGAGTCATCTCCACAACACCAAGATTAGTTTGCAAATGATGCTACTCTACTCAATTGGCAGGGTGAAGAGTTTTGTGGATTGAATGTGGACAGTTCTCCTGTTGCGGCTAATAGGAGAGTAAAGAAGAGACTATTTGAGCTCAATACTACAACCTACAAAGGAAAGGAATCGGCTTTGGAACCATCTACATCTCGAGTGACTAGTGTTTTGCAAGGAAATCAACAACTCCTAGTTAAAGAGCAGCCATGCTTACAAGTTGATCACATTGGCATAAAGGTACACAATAAAGTAAACCTAGTTGTACCTTTTAATATTCTTGATAGTATGAAAAAGACAAATGTGACGATGTCTATGTGGGATTCATTGCTCATCCCTGGTCAAAAGGATATTCTATGTTCAGCCTTGTCAAATCTTAGGTTATCAAGTGAGTCTGAATCCCCATTAGGTCAAGATAGGGTTGTTTTGACAAATAATGCTCAGGAAAATGATAAATAGTCCAACAAAGAGGTAGGAAAAGAAGTCAAACCACCTCCTTTCTACCTTTCAGTGATTATTGGTGATAAATTAGTCCAAATTAGCTCTGTGATGCCAAAGTAGATTGCTGACAAGCTTGGACTAAAATATCAACCTTTAGAGAAGCGGGTGATCCAATTAGATGGTACTTTAGTTAATACTTTGGGTATTATCAAGGATTTAAGTCTCACCATCCATGCTTGCCCAAATTTTTTAGTTCCTCAAGACATATGTATCATAGACCTTCCATGTTTCTTTTCCTTATGCTTGTCAAGAGACTTTACAGCCAAGATAGGTGGTTGTGTGTCAGCTGAGTGGTCACATATGCTAAGCCAGTAAGGTAGAAACAAAGGCCCTTGAATCCTAAACTTGAGCCCCTAATGATTAAGGAGCTAACTAAACTAGTTGAGGGGGGTATCGTCTTCCCTATCAAGCACACTTCATGGGTTTCTAATCTTGTGCTGGTTAGAAAGAATAGTGGTGAGATAAGGCTTTGTGTAGACTTTAGGGATCTTAACTGATCCTCTCTAAAAGACCACTACCTATTGCCCTCCATGGAATAAATCTTACAAGAAGTTGCCAGCTCTAAAATATTTTCCTTATTGGATGGTTTTTCGGGCGATAATCAAGTACTAGTTAAAGAGGAAGACCAGTTTAAAAATGCTTTCACAACTAAGTGGGGCACCATGGCATACAAAAGGATGCCTTTTGATTTGTACAATGCTGGTGCCACATTTCAAAGGGCCATGGACATGGCATTTCAAAGTTTGATCAAAAAGATTATACTAATTTACCTAGATGATATTACAGTATATTCCAAGAATGCTGATGAACATTTGTTACATTTTAGGAAAGTTTTTGAAAAGTGTAGGGAGTTTGGTATCTCCCTCAATCCAAAGAAGAGTATCTTTGTTGTCCACGAAGGGAAACTATTAGGACACATAGTGTCAAAGCATGGAATCACTATTGACCCTGAAAGAATCAGAGCCATACTTGAGTTGCCGTTGCCTAATCACAAGAAGGGTCTGTAGAGATTTCTTGGATAGATCAACTTTTTGAGAAGTTTCATCCCATATGTGATGAACCTACTACAACCTCTAACAACCATGTTAAAGAAGAATGCAGTCTTCAGTTGGACAAAGGAGGCAAGGCACGGTTTTGGAGAAATTAAGGAGGCATTAGCATCTAATCAGACATTGGTAAACCTAGACTTCTCTAAAGACTTATTTTTATATGCTTTTGGTAGTAGTGTTTCAATCTCTGCTATGTTGGTTCAGAAGAATAATGACAATTTGGAACAACCCATAGCCTTCTTTAGCCAAATACTTGTTGATTATGAAGAAAGGTATATATTTGTTGAAAAGCATGTTCTCTCTGTGATTAGAAGTCTGAAGAAGTTTAAACCTTTGCTTTCAAACAATAAGGTTCATATTATGGTTGCACACTCAAGTGTGAAGGAATTTATGTTGAATAAGGATCTGAATGAAAAAAGAGCAGGGTGGATCACTAAGGTCATGGAGTACGATGTAGATATTAAGATCACCAAGCTAGTTAGAGGTAAAGGTCTTTGTGAATATCTTGCTTCAGGGTCAAGTAGTGAAAGTGAACTAGAAAAAGATGTTGTGCTTGCCAATAAAATGAGCCTTAGAATGCCCAAGATGATGTGCCCACGAGGATAACTAATTGGGTTCAAGATATGACCCAATTTCTACAAATTGGTCAATGTCCATTAGGTCTGAACAGAGCCAAAAGAAGATACTTTAGACTGCAGTCCATACCATATGTGTTGATGGGAAATGTTCTTTTTAAAAAACATCTGAATGGTGTTCTGTAAAGATGCATTCACAGTGACCAAATTGAAAAAGTGCTTCATGAGTTTCATGATGGAGCTACAAGAGGTCACTTTGCTCCCAGAACTACTGCCTGGAAGGTCATGAGAGCTGGTTACTACTAGCCCAACTTGTTCAAGGATGTGTATGCCTGGTCAAGAAAGTGCATCAAATGTGCTCTATTTTCAGGAAAGGAAAAGCTGCTTGCTATGCCCCTGCATCCAATTCAAGTAGAGTAGCCCTTCATGAGATGGGGCATTGATTTTATTGGACCAATAAATCCACCTTCCAATGTTGGTCACAAATGGGTACTTACAGCCACTGACTATTTTACAAGGTGGACAGAAGCGGTTGCTTTGAAGGAAGCAAAAGAATCTTCAGTTTTGAACTTCTATGAAGATATAGTCACCAGGTTTGGAGTGCTTGAATCCATCGTATTTGATAATTCCCTTGCATTCATGGGTCTAAGGCTAATCGACTGGGCCGTTAAGCATGGCATTCATTTGAGCACATCTTCAAATTATTACCCTCAAGGTAATGGCCTAGCTGAGAGCATGAATAAGAACCTCATCAGAATTATTAAAAGAACCATAGAGGATAATCAAAGGACCTGCACGTTAGTTTAAAGAATGCACTTTGGGCAGACAGAGTGACCCCTAAGAGGTCTGTTGGTAACTCGCCATATATGTTGGTCTATGGAAAAGAGGCAAGATTGCCTTTGTCTATAGAGCTTTCGGCTCTTGATATTGTTCGCTAGTTGGAGATGTTTGAGGAGCAGGACCCCATGTCTGTGAGGTATGTAGAGCTCATGGAACTTGAGGAATCAAGGGAAAGAGCAATGAAAGCTTTGGAGTATCATCAGCTCCAAATGAAAATAACTTTTGACAAGAAGGCTACAGAAAAGGTTTTCAAGATAGGAGACCTCGTGCTCAAATGGGACGTTCTGAAAAGCAAGCCAGGCCATCACACCAAGTTTGACAACATGTGGACGGGCCCATTCCTTGTCATAGATTACAAGGAGAACAATGCTTATTAGCTAGCTACAATGGACGGGAAAGTGCTTGCTATCCCAGTCAATGGGATACACCTTAAGCCCTGCTTTCAAATCTAATGGGGCTCCCCTCTTGTACATATCTTGTTAGGTGTTATGTTTTCAATAAGTGCTTTACATTATGGTTTGTTTATTTTCTATTTTGATCCATTCCCTGAATGTTTTTTTAACACGGCATTATCTCTCTGTTGTTTTCCCTTGTTTCATTTTTTGGGCAACCGATTATGACCCGTGGATCTCATGAGGTTGAGGCCATGTGCAAGACTCTTTTTTTGTTTTTTTTTCTGAGCCTTCTAACAACTCCATGCCCAATGGACAAGACTAGTCATTGGTTCTCATGTTTAGTAGGCAAACATCTCGCAAAGGTCGCGAGAATTGTTGCCTAAATTTTCACCCTCTAGCTCAATCAGGCAAAGCAAATCATGTTAACAGGTTCAAGGAGGCCAAATGAAGTATTCAGCCTAGGGAAAAGGTCATGAATCTAATGCTAGGTCATGGGTAATTTAGTGAAGAAGCCTGCCTTGTTCTGGTTTAGCATGAAAATCTTCTAAGGACAAAGTCGCCAAGACCCCAGTAGTGTCACGACGATCACAGGTCTTCTGCATTCTTCATTCGGCAGGACGGTTCTATTGTTTTGGCGATCGTGGAGGATTCTATTGGCATATGTCTTAGCTATCAGGGTTGCATCTTACTGATCTTAACATGTCTCCCCAACTATGTATATGGTGGTTCATCGGCGGAGCTAGGCGATATCAGCATTATGTCTCAGCGAGGTTTTCTTGTCTCGCCGAATGGAGGAACAGAGTGCATCATATTGGCATGAGTTCACTTTTGTCTCATCGATCAGTGGTGGAAGGATGTGCTCATCGATGTAGGTTGGGGTGATCACCGTAAGGTCTCGGCGAGTGACCTTCGGTCTCACCGATGGAAAAATAATGAAGGATCCTTGTCAGCATAACAATTTCATTGTCTCGGTGACTTTGAATGCATGAGGCCTTTCAGTGTAGCAAACACAGTCTATGTGAGGTCTCCCCGATGGATGGAAGCTACAATGACACACTTGGGATAGGTAGACTCATCGGTGGGAGATACATTATGTCTCAACGACTCGAGAGTAGTTGAGGTCTTTTTGAATAACAAGGTGCATTCTATATGAGGGTATGTGTAGGATCATCATGGAAAAAATAGGCCCTTAAATGGCAAAAAAATTAGAAAAATCAGAGTTAGGAAACTTCACATAAAAATTTGAATAAGTTATCTATATTATTTCAAAAATATGTAAGAATAGAATTTGTAGAAAATTGAATGTAGTTTCTAAACTACTAGGTTTTTAAAAAAAAAAAAAATAAAATCTATTTGGTGAAAAATTTGAAATTTTAAACGCAAGTATACTTAAATTCTCTTGTTGGAAAAATAAGAAGTAGGTGTCCTGTCTCAATCACCCTAACCACACAAATGATATTTTTTTTTATAATATTTTAGATATAAGTAGAGGACTCCATATGTCCTGATGTGATGCATATTTTTGTAATTTTTTTCCAAGTAAATAATTAATTATGAATTTTTATTACAACTTTTAAAATATAAAAAAATTGTATGTCTAACCAATCTTAACTTACGTAAAACTTCATGAAATTTAATTTTTTCTTCTTTTAATCATAGCGGCTAGAATGTGATGCATGTTTTGATTCAAAAATGTGATAAATTCTTTGAAAGTTATGATATTTTCTTTAATCATTTAATTTTCAACGTGACCTTTAGTCATGAATCAATGAAATGAATAATAATTACTATTAAATTCAAAGTAAAAGCATAATTTATATTAGTGGAAAGTTGAGAATCTCCTCTTCAAAACCCCTTTTCATTTCATCAATTTTGGGTAGAAAATAATTCATCAGCCACATACCCATCATATTGCAACTTTTTGGCCCATCATGATCCTGCACATACCCATGATGTCTTGCCGATAGTGGAACGTCGCAGTGATGGAAAATAGATGGACTCGTTGGTAAGATAAAGCATGGGTCTCAGCGAAATATTTTGCCGAGATGAGGAGGTTATGTCGATACCAAGGGAAAGCAAACACATCACCAGGCACGATGGAGGCTATTGCCATAAGGTCTGGTTGACAGGAAAATTCTCCTTGATGCAAAAGAGAAAGGGCCCTCGGCATGACTAAGGGCATTCGCCGAGATGTCTCAGCGACTATAAGAGGTCTCCCCGAACTCAAGGTGAACTTTCGGCATAACATTTGGAGTTCGGGAGGACCTCTTCTCGACCAGTGGGAGTCTCAGCGAAGGAAAAGAAGAGCTCATACAGAATGAGGGTGGGGTCGGTAGGATGTCTTGCCGAGCAAGCAAGCTTTCTCTGAACTCAAGGTGAACTTTCGACAAAGCAGGGAGACTTCAATATAGAGTCTCAGCAAATGGAGTATGTCTTGGTGACAAAGGGAGATGTCGATATGGTAGAAGACGCTCGGTATGAAGTCTGGCCGATAGGCCAAGGTCCCAATGAAGAAGAGCATCAACAAAATGATAGCCTCGCTAAGATGTCTTCCCAACTCAATAGTGTCTTGCCGAAGGAGCTCGAGCCTGGAGGAGAAAAGCAAGCTCAGGGCAAATGAAATGAGCTCGCCATAAGCTCTTAGCGATAGCTCCATGTTACGCTGATAGCTTCAGGAGGGCGTAATCACATCGGCGAGACACTTCCAATGTCTCACCGAGATGTGATTCTGATCAAAGGAGTTTTGACCGACCAAATAGGCTACGTGGAATTTACTCAACCAATCAGAGAGATCTGAGGGTAAACCATGACAGTCTAAAGAACATCAACATGATAACAAGCGACGTGTATCTGTTGCAAGCTCAAGGCATTCAAGATGCAGCCCAAGTAGCTAAACAGGACATGATGGATCAATGATTGCAGTAGCTATGAAATATCAGAGGGCTTCTATGAGGGTAGCTCTTCACCGACACACATAGTGGGGACATGCAAGCTTCAACATTAATTTTAATCAAAAAGATCTGAAGATTGATCTTTCTGGGCCTGATATTTTGTAAGCCCTAAGGGGGCCATCACAGTCTATATATAAGGCAATTTTTTGCCTTTTTGTAGTTAGTTCGGGTTATGCATTCAATGGAGTTAGTGATTTTTTTTATCAATCCTTCCTCAATTAATGTATGTTTCTGTAACTCAACTAGAATCTTGAATATAACATAGAGTTTACCTGGGAAGTTTGTGTTCGCGTTTGTATTAATTCTCATTTATGTATCTTTCCTTTGAACATGCAAGTCTTTAACTATTTTTTATAATTTAGTATTCATATCTTAGAGCTGTGAAATTAATCTTCCTTCCTGAGATGTGTATGTAGATCAAACCTGTTAGGAATAAAACATTAAATCTGAAACAGGTTGTTCTGAGAATAGAAATCAAACTTTCAAGTGTATGTTCTTCCTATGTTCATTTCATGATTTCTCAAATAGTTTGGTGTATCACCCTAGTGTAGTCCTTTAATTTATGTACTCCTTATCCCTTTCCCTTCAAAGAATTAGTAGTCTAGGTGATACCAAAGGAAGCCGACCTTCTCTGGAGGTTCATTTCAATTATAGGTGACCCATAGCCTTGAGATGATCCCATGTTGCTCTAGAAAGCTCAGTTTTACAAACTTGTAGTGAATTCTGAAGTGACAAATGCTAATTGGGTTGAAAATTTTGGCACCATTTAGCTAGGGTTTTAATATTCTACAATATAGTTAAGTATATATTAGCTATATTTACATAATAATAATATAATTATTCAACCTATTATACCTATATTATATTCTTTAACAAAATTACATTAAATACATATAAAAATTATTATAATTAATAATTAATAATAAGTATATTTTGAGAAAATACAAAATATAATTACTATAAGATATATTTAATATGCATAATATATATTAATATGAGAGAGAGAAACTAAATTTTGATTGGTTGTTTCATATCAACAATCCAAGGATGCATGTTTCCTTAGGGAGTTATGCTCAAGGTAGCATTCCATTTGATTAAAGATATGATAATTCTCCTTTAAGACCTCTTGAATGTACCCATTGCACACTTAAGGAGACAAAGATAAATATAGGGAAGAAAATATAGAGAGAGAGGGAGATAATGAAACATACAAATAGAAAGGAGGCAAAGAGATAGGAGAGGGAGAGAGATAAAGAGATAAGGGATGAATAGATAGG